>VZTO01021386.1:2875-31544 GCA_013400615.1 Syrrhaptes paradoxus
TTTTGTACAACTTTTCAACATAATCTTATTTCAAATAGGTAAGCACAAAACTTCACTTCTAAAGGATATTGCACCTGCCATTCAAAGGAAGCTGATAGCATGCAAGGATGCTGCCACAGAAGGGTCTAGCAGCACTGAAAGGTAAATATCCTGTGGGAAATGAACACTAACCTCTCCTGTACCCTCTCTGCAGTAATTGTCTGTGTTTTGTACTTCCATAATGGAGTGTTCCGAATGATTGCAAGGTTTAAAATAGCGAGTAAAAAAATTGTGAAGCATTGAGCCCAACACAGTGTTAAATTTCCTGCCCATACATTTGCTGTGATTCCAATCTTTACATATTTAGTTTGGTTTTCTGCATTTTGATTTCAATCTGTTGTGACTTGATCCTGTATATTGCAGGATTCAGTTCTGTTAGCAGCAGGTGTAGAACAAAACAAGAAGTGTATTTACTCTTTCTTTTTACTAGAAGGAAGGTGAGCAGCAGAGTGTCATAATTTAGTTTGCACTTCTTTTAATCAAGACAGTAGAAAAGGCTGAGAAATTAAAACAAATCTTAACGTGATTAAATAAATAGGCACATTAAAATGAATAATTGCTGCCACTTGAGTACACTGCTGACTATAAATTTCGGTAAGAACACAGGTAATTGCTTTATGAATCTATATGATCATCTCTGCCCAGTGAACAGGGACAAATCAACCTAGAATTTGGGGCAGATGAAGTATGTCACATGCTACACAGTGTTTTAATTTTGCGGTATAGGGATGGCTACCTTTGTATAATACAAAACCAAGAAATAGTTGCAGATAAAATATTAGGAATATGAACATGATGATGGGAAGTATTTTTAACATTGCAATATGATAACAAAATAGAAGCTATCACACAGCTTTGCAGAATTTGGGAGAATTTCTTTTTGTACAGGTTTGTTGTGAATTTTGTCTCCAGAAGAGTAACAGAATTCATGCTAAAAAAAGGTTAGGTGAAAGCTCTTCAATGACTAGGTTTTGCTTGACTGGTTTAAAGTGTTTGCACTTTCTCAGATAGGCATAAAGTTGTACTAGGCTGGGCCTCTAGCATCTTCTGAGATGCCATTTGTAGTGCTTTGGCACTACTGTGCTAGTGTATAACTAAAATGTGATTATATACAGTTGGGAACGTGCCCTGCTGTTTGGAATACCTTTTATCATTGTACTCTGCTTAGCAAACCCCCAAGTTTTAGTTAGAGTATGCTGCAGCCTAGATCTCTGATCATTACTTTGAGCACAGTTTTCTAACGCACAGTGCCGCACTGATGCGGGCTAAAATATATTACTGGGTCTTTAACTCATATGTGTTATTACGTTTTACTTCTGAATGCATTCTCTCCTAATAACTCCTTGAGGGATTATTTTATTTAATGTCCAGGTATACCAGGAAATAGTGACATTCTTTTATTTCCCAAGAGACTTGGCATTCTGTGTCAGCTTCTTAAATTTAGACTTAGAAGTAATCTATTAGATATTAGCAAAGAAGGAAAAATGTAAAAATGCTGTCTGGTGTAGTAATTACAGAGCTGCCTTTAAACAACAAATTGTTGCACTAATTCAGAGGCAAAACTTTTCATTGTAATTTAGTCTTCCCTCTTCGGCTGAGTTAGCAGCTTAAGATGGCCCTGTGGGTCTGTTATTTTAAAAATGCTGTTCAGTGCACTTAAAAGTTCTGGACAACGTATTTTATATCGAGAGAATTTCCTCAAGAGTAATGGCGCACACATTAATTTAGTTTATAAAATGCAAATATTTATGCCTAGCAAAAAGCTGTCAATGAAGTGTTTTGGGGGCTAGAGAAAAGTGTTCCATGCTCTATAAAAACAAATGAGTTATAGAATAATACCTTTGACTTAATATTTTGTATTTAATTAACATTTTGATATATGCGTATTAGAATTTAAATTTAGCTAATGGCTGTGCTGAAAGATATTTTAGTATTTTCATTTAGCTAGCTTCCCAAACTCTTTATTGCACTCTCATTGCATCTGTAAATGTTGTTTCTTGGATTGTTTTGTACTATAACTTTGTGTATCATTTGTCTGCCACCTATCTAAAAGCTCACTAGGGCCCATCTGGTAAAACTGACTTAAATGTGCCTGTTTAGGGAGACATACAGTTATTCTAGAATGACTGACGGCTTGCTGTCCAATGCGCTGCTGGTACATGGTCCAGCATTACACATCTATTGTTTTATTAGCCTTAATTTATAACAAAACAAAATTTAAGCAAAGTAGCATTGTGACTAAAACCACAGTACTTAACTAATTGTACTAACTTTATACGACATTGTAATACTGGCTTATTTCGACAGCTCCATCATGGCTTAAAGGAGATAGCGTCATAAAGAGGAGCATGTGACACACTCATGGCGGTCTGAATTCAGGGAGAAATAACATCCAACATACTGCTACAAAAATGCAGAATAGCTGCTTGTATTTCGGGTCTTGATGTTTCATGATGAATGCCGTAACTCATCATGATGAGTGATTAACCAGCCTTGCTTATTTGAGGCATCAGTCTAGGACTATAATAATAAAAATATGGAGAAAAAATGCTTGAGAAATACATGTGACAATCTTTTATAAAAGTAACATGAAGGATAAAGTTTATTGTGATTAACAGTGAAATAATGTTTTGACAGAAGACCAAAGTGCCCCTTTTTGTCCTTTGAGGATATTTTAGAGCAGTGTTAGAAGAAGTTATGTGAGAATGCAACAACAAGGGCTAGGTGAGTGACCATGTCAGGGAGCGCAAGAAAATAACAAGGGCCTGCCAAATGGAAGTTTCAGAGCTGACCTTTGAGATTGTTTAAGGAGTAATGTGAGACAAAAGAGTCAGAAAGGACTAAGATGGTTGTATGTGCAGCTGAAGGAGGCAGCTGCTACTAAGGACAAGATAGAAAGCTCAGGCTTGGAAAATAATTGCCAGAGCTAAGGAGAAAAATTATGATGACTGTAAGAAGATGGAGAAAGGAGGAAAGTAAAAGAATGAAAAATGGCCTTGGTATGAATTAACGGTAAAGGATTTGACTATTTATGTTTGAAAAAAAGAGTTAAAATGCTGTGAAGAAACTGAGTGGGTTCTTTAAATAGGTGATGAAATATTAGAAAATGTCCTGGAATTGACACAGTAATTTAAACTGCCTTGCTGTAGATTACACTATAGCTAGAGATGATCAGCAGAAAAATTGAAAAGTTGAAAGAAAAAAACTAGGTATTTCACAAGTAATTTGTAAAGGCATATTTAATACTTAAACTAATAATGGAATAACTTGTCAAAGGAATCATACAGTAGCTATACTCTGTGAATCAAATAGTTGAGGATTGATTTAGCATTTATCATATCTAATCCTGTTATGCATTGTTTTATGCCATTTCAGAATCCTGTATGAATCATCTCTGAAAATTTTGGATGAATTTTTGAATCCTTGACCACAAGGAACTTTTGTCATGAAAATTGAAGGAAGATGTATTGTTTTTTTAAAAAAATTATCTTGTAAACTTGTTAATAGTTAAAGTTTGTTTTCTGTTATTCTGTACATTTAAAGCAGGCAAAATATATAAAAGTGTGTGTAGAAATCATGTAATAGTCAAGGCTTTTTCAAAGAGCTGTAAAGAGGTTATTCAGTATAAAAATGTCTTAATTGGGCAGGATGTAAAATCAGCATCTTTGTTTTTATAAAACAAATAATAATTCTATTTTTATATACTTTGAGATTGAGGTGGCCTGGAACCTCAGTCCCTGTGAAGACTATAAAGCACATTCCTAGAGGTTATGGAGAGGAATTTCATTCCAAGGTACATGACGGACATAATGGTGGTTGAGAATAGCCATCACAAATTCACCAGGGGCAAACTCTGCCTAACCAGCCTGATTTCCCTCCCTTTTGTGGAAGAAGAGAGGGCAGAGAATGTCATCTTTCTTGTCCTTAGCATAGACTTCTACCCAGGCTTATATAGTACCCTTGTAGCCAAATTAGAGAGAAGTGGACTGGATGGATGGACTTGGGAGTTGGGTGGGAAAGTGGCTGGACCAACGGACTTGAAGAATAATGATGCTACAAAGTCAGATGGAAAGTCAGTTCCTAGTGGCACTCCTCTGGGCAGATACTGTTGCCAATACTATTTAACATTTTTATTGAAAAGCTTGGGCAGTGTGGTGAAATGCAACCTCAGTCTGTTGGCACTTGACACCAACTTGGGAGCAGCGGTTGATACACGGGTGGGTAGGGCTGTCCCATTCAATGGGATCATGACAAGCTGGAATTAAGGATCGGCAAATCTCATGACGTTCAACGACGACACGTGCTCTTCTACCTCTAAAGGAGTAACCCTGTATACCAGCACAGGCAAGTGCAGAAAGGGGATCTTATTGGTGTCTTCACTTACCTGGATGAGGATTCAGAAAATACTTTTCTCGGAGGTATACATGAAGAGAATATAAGGCAACAGAAACAACTTGCAACAAGAGCAATTCCTGCTGGACATAAGAAATTTCATTATGAGAGTGAATTGAAACTGGAAATGAAACAGAACCAGGTTGTTCAGAAAGGCTGTGGAACATCCATCCTTGGACATGTGCAGAACTTGACTGAGAAGGTCCTTACCATCATGTCATAATTTTGAAGTTAGCCCTGCTTGAGCCGGATATTGGACCAGATTATCTCCTGAGCTTCCTCCCAACTTAAATATCTGTGTGATTTAGTGACAAGCGTACTAGAGGGGAAATGCCCTAGATACTAAACACATAGTTGATTAATACAGAAGTTGTTTTATATTTAACTATTTTTATAAATTAATACTAATGATGCAATAATGCAGGCATGTAAGCCATTTATTTAATTTTCTTAATGCAATCAGATGCTCTCCTAAGACTAGTAATAGAATGCTGACTGCAGAATGTTATTTTGCCTTAACTGAAATATCGATAAATTCCATGTCGAAGCGCATGCTGTGGTTTAACCCCAGCTGGCACCTGAGCACCGCACAGCTGTTCGCTCACTGTGCCCCCCTCACTGGTGGGATGGGGGAAGAATTGTAAGGGTAAAAGTGAGAAAAAATCTGTCTAATAATTAAAAAAGAAATAGTAATAATAACTTATTTAAAATGTAAGGAAAAGAGAGAAAAAAAGAACAGAGAGGAAAATAAAATCCAAGAAAGGGAAGTGATGGAAATGAAAACAATAGCTCACCACTAACCTACTGATGCCCAGCCAGTCCCCAGGCGGTGGCCTCCTGGCCAACCTTCCTCCCAGCTTTATATGCTGAGCATAGTGTTGTGTGGTATGGAATATCCCTTTAGTCGGGGGGGTCAGCTGTCCTGCTGTGCCACCCTCAGCTTACTGACCGGTGGGGCAGTCTGAGGGAGCAAAGGGGCCTTGGCTCTGTGTAAGCACTGCAATTGCACAGCAATAACTAAAACACACCTGTGGTGTCAACAGTTTTCTGCACAAATCCAAACCGTCCCCATACTAGCTGCTAAGAACAACTCTTAACTCTGTTCTAGCCACACCCAGCACAGCTCCTAATGCTGTGGTTTTGTCTGTTTTAGAGGAGATGTAACTGGCATCCCCAGGTAATGATTCAGCCACAGACTAAAGGCAGCATGTGGTGCCCAGCGTTGAGCTGGATATCTAACAGTTGGTTATCTGCAATGAAGTGAGGTGGTTCTCCCTGTGTGCCTGTGCAAAGGGCTTATTGAGGTCTCCAACGTTACTGAGTGCCATTGAAATGGAAATTAACAACTTTAGCCAAATTAAGACAGATTCCTCATTCTTGATTGAGATTTGTGCAGTGCTGTACCCCATCTATCTAAACAGGCATCTACTGGGCTGTTTTTCTTTCTGTAGTAAGAGGTGGTAAGATTTTTTTTCCTAGTATCTGCTGTCAAGTGCAATGAACTACCTCTGTCCTGCTTTACATCAAAGTCATACTTGACCTTAGTGCATAAAACTTCCCTACTGGATAAAAAAAATGTGTTTAACTGGAATGTTGATATTTATAAACAAATTCTTACTAAACAACTGTCAGGCTTTGCAGCAGGGAAGTCAGTATGTGGATGGATTCGTGAGTTCCAGATTTACCTTATCCACAACAGTAGCCTGAGCCAAAACGACTAATGCTGCCACAGCAGGTACCTGTAAATCTGCCAACCGTATATCTATCAACATCTTTATAAAAACTGTGTTCTTTGGCCTTCGTTCTTCTACATCTGTTAACAGGCAGGTGTTCCAGTTATGACCTTTTAAATCTTCTGATTATACAAATTACTTAATGAATATGTAAATAACTTTCTTTTTTCTGCTTCTCAGTCTTTCAGTATTTGCTTCTATTATTAGATCAGAAGAGAAATCAAATTTACTGTCTTGTTTTTCCTCAGTGTATAATGTTGCTTTTTCAGTTTTTACTTTTCATGCAATACCAGTTACAGATCCAATAACCCTGAACCTGAAAGAAATAAAGATAAAACCTGTATCAGAAATGTGCAGATTGAGGAACTCTGAGCGATATTGCTAGGAAGGGTAAGAAAATTTGAAGAGAGACTAATTTTGATAAAATCACCTCACTTGATAAATGCTTAACGAAGAATACTTAGGATAATGACTGCAATGTGAAATAATGAGACACACCAGCTACTTTGTAGTATTGTTTCCTGATTTGCTCCAGTGTCTTATGAACCAAGACCATTGTGCGGTGTCCTGCCTTGCCTGTGCTAGGAGCACCTCTCCTGGCAGCTGCCCATTTCGGACAGAAGAGCGTGGCTTGGTACTTACATTTTGACAACTAGCTTTCAGGAACAGCTGCAAAACTTTCCACAGGCAGCCAGCAGTTCTTCAGGTTCATTAAGCCATTACAAATAGGCACAAATATTAATTAATCTTCTTCAGATAAGACTTAGTGCTGGGCTCTGTGTAGCTGTGTTGGTGCTTGTCTGAGCATGACCCTAGGCATAGCCCTAGGCTTCAAAAAGCTATATAATTTTACCTTTAATTTACTCAGCGATCTTAAGATTTTTTTGTTATTATTTTGTTACTGCTTATGACTCTAGGAAGTAGAAGGTGTTACTGACTTTTTTCTCCTGTGTCTTTTTTTAACCAGAAGACCACCTTGTTTTCAGTGAAATAACTTGGTTCTCAAACACATGACTTTACACTTATTCATTTTATGGTTTTTATATTACTTCAAACTTAACATTACTAAGTTTTTCCTATGTAAAATTCTAGTCCTTTGTTTGATGTTGCTGTCAACTTTGTCCCAGTTTCAAATATAGGTTCAAATTTCATTAGTTCATGCTTATTTTTTTGTACTGTCATTAATGAAAATATTAAATAAGTTGCCGTTCCAAAACATCATTAGTAATTCCTTTTCAGCCTAATCTATTTCCCTCTTCCGTTCAATTAGTCCCTTACCCATCTTCCTACTCTTATAATAATCCTTGTCTTGGGTTAATATTTTTTTCTTTAATATGCTGCCATAACAGATGCTTTGCTGTAAAGCCTTACTTTTAAATAGGTACATTTTAGCAGTTCTTGCTGGAAAGGTACGTGAATCGTGTTCAGCCATGTGTCTACATCAAAGGACATAGGATAGAGCCAGGCCAGCCTCCTTTTGGGTTCTTTGCAATGTGTAGTGACACATGCTTCCTGCCTTTTGAGGTAATTCTTAAACACCTATAAACTGTTTATGCTAGCTCAACTTTCATGTAAATAAAGAATATTCATTTGGCATTATTTTTCTTTTGGTTTTTAATGTAACAATCCTTAATTACTAATTGCCTAAAATGGTACCTGAGTACCAGCTTAATAGCAAGAAAGGTAGGCTTTGTGCACTGACCTTTCTGAAATCTTGCCATGCTTATTAAAAAAAGGCAAGTATTAGCAACTTTATTTTCTCAGAATAGAGAATGAATTTTTAAAGAGTAAGATTTTTGCAACAATGGCCTACCTTTCCAAAGTTGGTAGTCGCTCTTTGGCTTTAGCAAGAGCAGTGCATCCACATTTATTAACACTATTGCATAAGAAAATAATTCTGTATGACTCAACCCACTTAGTCATATACAGAAGCACAACTCTATAGTGCAGGAAAGTTCATGGAAAATGCTCAGCCTAGGAAGAAGATTCCCTTGAGATGCCAAGTAAGTGTTTTTGTTTGGTCTTTGATGCTCTGTTGGAACACTGTGAACTACAGCACAGAGCAAAGGGAAGGCTTTTTAAAGAAGTGATTTGCAAGAGAAAAAAAGCATCTTGTTTCTTCTATTATTCAATTTTTAATAGTTTCACCAAAACCTATGATTATTCTTAACTTAATCTTGTACTTACAAAGATACATAATGTAATTTCAGTGTAGTCCAAACAATGTTGCTTTCCCCAGCTGTCATTACCATGAACTTTCCCTACTTTTTTTTTCTTTTTTTTCTGGTCACAGCATATTTTCAGTAACCTTCCTTTAAAAGAAACACAGCATAGGCAATGGTCCAAGCAATCTTGCACTCTGAGATAGCAGAATGCCTTGAGCAAGATTTTGTAATTTTTTTACGCTAGAAACTATGTACTTAATTTCTTTTTTATCTTTTTGCCAATACAAATAACCCCGTCAATAAGGATTAAGCTATAAAACTGAAGTTAGTTATCTGAGCTCTGTTGTTTTTGCTCCATTCTGAGTTGCTATCAAACACATTGTTCAAGTCTAGGTTTCCTTCTAGTATATGTCTCAACAACACCAAGTTTATAGTTTTACAACAGCTATAGCAAACATTCTAGCCTCTGGGTCACAACCAGGTTTGCCTCTGTCTATCCCAGTAAGCAGGACAACAGTGTTTCCCAGATAGAACATAAAGAGACTGTGAGCGTAACCCAACAGCATCTTATGTCTTCAGCAATAAGCAGCCACCGAGAGAGAGACATGCTCAAGAGAAAAATGAGGAGAGGTACAAGTGGCTTCTTGACTGTTTGCTGTCCTGTACTTCCATCAACGGGATAGAAAATGCAAGCATCTGCACTTTGTGCTTTGTGCAAACAGATCCTCCCTCGTACGGAAGATGAAAGCGTGGTTTAAGAACACTACTGGAGCTGAAAAGTCAGGCCCTCAAAAACCAGGAGGTATCAAAACGAAAATGTGCACAGCTTTGGCCTCAGCTTTGATTATGTGTCGAATGACACAGCTTTAGCTACATTAAGATAAGTTACTTATTCCACACAAGCTCTTCCCTACTCAGTGCTCGGTCTGTATCTGGTCCATGGAGGATTCAAAACTCTTGCTATTGATGACACAGCAAAGATTCAGTGCTTTTCCTCCACTCGTTTTTGAACATACAGCTCTACACGTAATCTGCTGCGTGCTATTCATACCAGCTCTGAGGACACAACTGTTAACTTCCACAATGGCGTTACTACGGCGCTGTTGACTGCAGTCCCAGAATTTCTCCATGATTCATAGATCTTTTCAACTCCCCGTAGGTGTTCTTATCGCCATTTTACGAATGTACAGTGAGACTAAGTTAAAAGTGAGGTAACATAACCAGAGCTCCCTAGCAGATGTAATCTGGTCTATTCCTTCAGAATGTCAAAGTGCAGCAATCTCTTCATCATTTATATTCATACAAGAGGAGTTATCAGTTGTAAAATCCATTCACCAAGTATCAAATCTTATAGATTAGCAAAGACGGATAAAAAGAGACGTTTTTCACTGTCTCTGAACTCCCTCCCATTAAAAGCACCTAATTAATTAAAAAATTTGGCTTCCCATTGACATTTCAATTCAATTTTGATCAATGGAAACCAAATACTTTGGGGTTTCAACCTGCTTTTCAAAGAGCAGAACCCATTCGCAAAACACATTTACTGCTGTCTGATCATTTGGTCTGGATATACCATCTTGACATGCTCAGATGGTTTAGTTTCTAATCTGAGAACTCTAAACACCCATGAAAATCAGTAGGAATTCAGGTAGTTTTGATTTTGAAGTCTGTCTCCAGTGACTTCAAGAAAGGCACGTTGCAGTTGAGCCTCTATGTTGATCCAAGCTGATGGTAGGCATTAGCAAGAAACCCATCCTGTCGCACTGAAAAGGAGCCAGCTCCAGCGCTTGTCAGCGACCTGTGCTTGTTCTCGTAGAGGCTGTCCTCTCTTGGTGAAGCCCAAATTCCCTTTCATAGCCTGACACTAGATATAAACATGTCAGAAGTGGCCTCAGAGTACAGATTCATCAATTACTGTCTCCCTGTCTTGACACACCAAAGGTGTCAACACCCACAGGTTGTGGACATCCATACCTTGTTATTCGCAGGTTGCTTCATGCCACCTTTCCCTTCTCTTCAGCGGGTTTTATGTGGAACACAGCTTCAGCACCCTGTTTAATGTCGGTGTCACCATAAGTGGTATTTGAACAAGTCAGCTAGAATTTTAAATGAACCTCAGATGAATTTGGGTTCAATCCAGACCTGCAGATGCCTACATTTACAAACGCTGCTCTCTTCAGCATCCCCAGCAAACCAGCAGAAGAGATTATGGAAATTTTCCTCGCAAACTACCATGCACGCTGAAGTGGCTGAGCTGGTACTAAAGGTTCCTACAGCCTTAGAAGTCAGCTCAAAACATGCTGCCCTAAGCACTTATACACACAGATGTTTAGGTCTTCGGTTAATGTAAGTCATATTTATAGTTCTCAGTTAATGTAAGTCACATCTCCTGCTGTTCTCACAGGTAATGTTCTCTAGCTGCATTTCGTCTCCTAGGCCCTGAACACTTCATTTTAGGCTCCTTTCCAACTGCTCTTTACAGCAACACATAAAACCCATTATCATTCCGTTACAGCACAGGGAATAAAAGACCAGCTCACAGTTTACCAGTCATAACTAAAATCAACCTACTTTTTTCCTTACTTTTTTAAACTGCAGTTGCACAATTCTCAAGGATTTTTCCTTCTGGCTCTGTGTTGAACTCCTGTTCCTCAGTGATGAAGAAATATATGAAGTAAATCTTTTAGTATGCTCCAGAGTAAAGACATTTTCTAATCCAATTTCAGAAACAGAAACTTTGAAATACCTGAAATCAACAGTACATTAAAACATTATTTCTACTGAATTGCTGTGCTATTCATAAAATGAATCCCATCACACTTTCCCACCAAGCAATCTGACATTTTCCAGATCCTGCAAATATTTATTTTCATGCTAAACTGAATTTGTTATGAATTAATTTAAAAATCTCAAAGGCTCTGCTAGTTTTGTAAATAGGAAATAACTAATACTGAATGCTAAAATCCTTTCAAGTATTTTTATTTCTACTATTAAATACTCAATAATTGAGAAAGAAAGACCACAGTCGCTGCTGATGTGACCTGGGGCTACAACTTTTTACACCAGTTAAAGATTTCTCTCTTTAGGACTCTCTGTTCCTTTAATAAACTTAGTCCCTGGATGTACAGTATGTACAGTACAACCACCAAATCAAAATGTAAGTGTGTATTTCTGCTTCTACAGAGTTACATGGCTTTAGCTCTCAGTAATCCAGGCTTCTGTACAGCTTCTCATCCTCTAAACATGTTTAGTGTCTGAGGCACTGGGTGGTTTTTGAGACATACTTCTTATCATTATTGCAGGATAAAGTCCTTAATTCTTAACTGCTTTAAAATATTAACTGATTTAATGCTATATTTTTTAAAACGTGTACATGGAATAAGTGATATGTTTTCTCTTAATGAAAGGGTCGAATATACAGAGCTGTATAACCATGCGTGTGCTTTTTCAACATGCATAAATAAAAAAAACAACTTGTAAGTGCATAGTGCAAAATTTCTGGTAACTTTTTGATAGTTTTTAATCCCAAGAGATACTACAGCCTGTACAATACAGTTGCAAGTGACAAGAAATCTTGTCACTTTAAACTTAATATCAACAATAGTGAATAAATATAGTAAAAATATTCCAGGATGTGAACGTGTGAACAGTTCTGCAGTTGCTGTTTGATGAGTGTCTTTGCCAGATCATCCTGAAGAGGCCCCAGTGCTCTGGAGCTGTCTAAAATAGAATTTATGGCTGCTCACACCAAGAATACGCAAAGCAAGAATCGGTACTGTCCCTGCTGTCACCATGGTACTCCAAGATGGGGCTCTAGAGGTGCTTTTTCCAGCCTTATTTTTCACAGTCTTCTGAAAAAAGTCATCAAAGCACAAGCCAGGTGCAGGAGGATTACTGCTGCTCAACCAGCTCTTTGTGCTCTCAAAAAAGTGTGTGAAGGTCACACGTGCATCACTGAGCCTCCAAAAAACTCCCTTTGTGTCTCTTTGTACATCTACAGGCTTTGAATATTTTACCTATGTCCTCTAGAGCCAGCAAAAGTAAACAATAACATAGTCTAAATTCTGTCTTGGCTGGCAATGGGTATAGCACAAACCTCTCTATCTCTTTCTCTCCTCTTTCACCCCTGCCCCAAAAACATCTTAAAGCTCTGCCAAGATATCTAGGTTACTGAGTCTTAGATAAACGGACTGATAGATCTTGCCCCTGTGGATTATAGACCCATTAACAGGACAAATGATCTGCAATTAACGTGCTCAGACACCTGGATTGGAGGAGGGAGATGGGAAGGGAACAAGAGGAAGAAAGACAATGAAGGCGGCATTTTTAATGCTTTTGTTTTTTTAGGGGCATGTTTGCCTATGCAGGTGGACTGTATTTAGCATAGCTGGACCTGACCTTTCGTTCAGGCTCTTCTTTATACTTGGATAAACTGAGGAATAGCTTTGTGTTCCTTAGAAGGATCCTATACAGATCCACATAACGCAATTGCTGCAGTCCTGCAGGGGTACCTATGCTTGTTTATATAATTCTCAGTTGTAATTAACAAACAGCCCTGCCAAGGCTTACAAACACAAGCACAGTAAAATTCAGATGCTACTTTTGTGTTTTACACTCTTTATACTTAGCCTTTAACTACCACGTCCTATTTTAATCCTGTTTACAACAATTTACTCATATCACTTAATTACTTATAAGTATATAACTATTAAGAGTATTTTCCCATTGTGTATTTTTATGCCTAAATTCTTCTCTGGCAATGTTCTGCTTTAACTGAATCCTGTGTTTATCTTCTTTTTTACCCCCACCCAATTTTTGCTTTGTGCCATTTTGGCACCTTTTCTTCTTACATCTCTAAAAATGCTATCATCAACTTCCCAGCTTATTAATTCCCACCTCCTACTATTTCATTCTGAACAGTGTTAAATTTACAAAATAAACCTATACTCGTCTTCTTGCCTCATCCATTTTAAGCTACTTCTGCCTAGCAATGTCTTTTCTAGCAGGCCTGTTTGCTTTTAATATAATTTTGAATGGCCCAGTGAAACTGAGAGAGACAGAGAGAGGCTGACCTTATTGTGCAATGGTTAGATCATGTCTTTGAATCAACCAGAGCAAAAATTTGAACCCTTAAAATCTCAGCCCACACAGGTGTCCTGGCTACTGGGCAATTAGACATTCTGGGATCATTTCTGGCTCTTACTAAGAGACTTTTGATCAAAG
This sequence comes from Syrrhaptes paradoxus, assembly GCA_013400615.1. NCBI lineage: Eukaryota > Metazoa > Chordata > Aves > Pterocliformes > Pteroclidae > Syrrhaptes > Syrrhaptes paradoxus. The sequence goes on from VZTO01021386.1 coordinate 16,428, forward strand.
CATATATGTTTCTCATTAAAAATCTTAGTCTAACAACACAACATTTTCAAACAGAAAGGTGTTTCCTTGAAAATCTCCTGTTCAGCTGTGCTAAAAATTGTAAAAATGTGTAAATTTTTCGTATGTATAATATTATATAGATTATCCAGCTCTTCTTTCACTTTACCTAGCATGTTTTTCACACCTGTATGGGTATCATATAAAGACTCAGCTCCAGCAATTAAGGACATGCTAAACTTCAATATATTATCCAGTGTGCTGAACTTTTCAGATCTATAATTTCCAATGTAGTTCTTACATATAGCCTCCCATTCACCTCCAGACACATTAGCAGTTGAGAGCTGACATTCTATCCTCTCAGTCACAATTCAGTATTTTTACTAGTTCAGAATCCCTCACCAAAAAGATTTACGCCTTACAAAAATAACTGACTGCTCTTCTATTCCTTTCTCAAAACTATCAAGTCCTACAGTTTTTTTTAGAGCCCCACAACGTCCCTGACTTCAAGAATGGAGTTTCATTTTTATAGCCTTTCCAGTAATTTTCACAAATGACTTATACCCTTTAGGATTTATTTTTCCACAGCTCAGAAACTTATTGGAAACATGATAATAAAAACCACTCAGAACAACCTCCCAAGGCTGGTAGACCTAAACACTGGTGCCTCATTTGTTGTTCAAACTCTTAAAAACCTTGTCACTGAGAAATGTCTGGAGGAAAAGACTGTGAACCAGCAAGTAACCTGCATGTGTCATAACATGTTATTTACACTGTGATTCTGTTATTCATCGAAGTTACACAGAGACTCAAGTCTTGCAGTTTTTACATGTCATTATGAAAACTCATTATACCTCATACCACTGACTTCAGTTTGTTCCTGGCACTTCAAGACAGATCCGTGTATCTTTGCTAGGTGCAGCCCACTATAAAACTGTAAAATATAACCAGGTAGGGAATGCTTTACATGCTCCAGTCCTGAGAACTGCTACTTGAGTTCTTTCCAAATGCCCAATTCACCTACCAATTGATTCTTTGCTCTTTCCTTGACACCTTGCTCCTGTCTTTACTAACCTTGTGTACTCAAGGATTTCTTCTCATTTTTGATGAAAGCCCTTTCTCTCTTGATTTTTCACATTGCTTCACACGCATTTGAACAAATGTCACTGTTTTGCTAATCCTCTACACAGAGTGGTTAGGAGAATTTTAATTTCCTGAAAATCTGCATAGTATTTTGTCATAAATTCACAAGAGCTAAGCAAATCATTCGTTGCAGAGCTGCAATGACTTCCAGTAACACCACTGCAATTTTGTGTTTTGACGAACAACATGTTCTCTTGCTGTGCGTGCCATTTGCTCCTTTCTTACCTTCAGTTGCTTTGCAGTTCTCTGCTAATTCAGATGACCTTTTTCCTTGTTCCTACTACTAGCTTTTAAAGCCAGATGGTTTGCATAACCCATGAGAATATACCAATTTATGTTCCAGCACTTCCATTTCTCATATTGTCCTTTCCATAGAATGCTTTTCCCTCCTTTTTTGTTTCTCCCCTTTCAGTGCTCAGATTTCTTTCAGAGTCATCAAAATTGATTTTCCTGAAGTAAAAGGACTTTTCGGTTTAGCATAACCACTCCCCTGCAAGATGTAAGCAACCGTGTAACAGACCTCAAGGGCAGAAATGCTTGAAAAGACCATCCGACCCTTTTGCAAACTGTGGGCCAGCAAACACCATCCAGGATCAATATATTTTTTTGAAATTTCTGTTTTCTGAATCAAATATTGCCCTTTTTGCACCTGAGTCACCAACCTTAATGACAAAGGAGGTGACTTTGCACCAGCTCTAGAAGCCGTGACTCTTGTTCCCCAGCACAGACACTCGCCCTTTTCCCACAGAGCAAAACTGAGAGAGTCAGAGTCTGCAGCTGTGTGTCAGGGCACCCAGGAGCCATGCGTGTCCCTTGTGTGCCCCCGTGAGCTGCCACCCAGCCCTCGTGCCCAAAGCCTGGAGCAAAGCTCTGACCTGGCCCTGCAGGCTCTGCTGGCCGCCCCGCGGCAGGTCCCAGCTGGTCCCAGTGCGGTGGCTGGACTCCGGTGTCCACCCTGGTCTGGATGTGTTGGTCTTGGATTCTCTGCCGCCTCTGAGGTGAGCAAGGAGGAGCAGCTGTGCTTCTCCAGGGTTTGTTTGTTCTGTGGGTTTCCATCATTTAGTCTGTGGTCTATGGCAAAGCCACCTCATGTGTTACAAATTCCACTCCTTTTATATTCTGTCACGGCTGTACCTGCTTAAAGCCAGGGACAGAGCTTACCAAGGAGTACACTTAGAGCAGTTTACCTCAAATATTTAGAAGATCAGAAGAATCTCAAACTCCCAGGAGGATTAAAGCAGGCCTCGGGGTGACAGTGGTGGCTGGGACCCGCCATCACTTGCTGTGGCAGGAGATGTCTGTCCTGGTCAAAACACATCCCCTGCCAGGGGGCACGGCTGGTTCACATCACGGCTGCGTTAAGGGCTTAGTATCGTTACACCCAGCTTGTGAGGAGATGAGAGGCTGCGGCAGGAGTCGGTGGGTTGGCGCCTGAGGCTCCCGCTCCCCGGCTGGAGGAACGGGGACAGGAGGTGCCGGATCAGCGCATCACCCGTGCGGATGTCTCCCGGGCAAACACCGCAGCTGCGGGAAGGGTTTACCTGAGGGCTCGTAAAATCCTCCAGGATGGGAAGTGATTTTATGCTGAAAAAAACCAGCGGTTAATAAACCGCTACTGAGGAGGCCGCAGGGAGAACCCACCCAGCACCTTTTTCAGGAGAAACTTTGACAGGGGCTGCGCTGGTTTCGTATGCAGGTGTGTGAAGAAGCACCTTTAATAGCTCCCTTCCCCTTCTCAGCCATCTTTGGGGGGATCCCAGCGAACAGCCCTTGTGCCTCGTGCCCGGCGGCGCGCGGGTCGCGCAGCGCCCGCAGCTCACAGCCCGCCTGAGGCGGAGCCTCCGCCAGGGCCAGGGTCGGTGGAAGGGCCGGGGGACATCCGCCGCCCGCACCCCGCCGGAGGGGGGGGCCGCTACCCCGCGATCCCGGCACGGAGGACAGGGCCCTCCCCGCGGCCGGGCGGGAGGGGAGCGCGGAGGCGGTGCCGCGGAGCAGGAGCGAGCTGCCCCCCCCCCGCCCCCGCCGGGCGGGCGGGCCCGGCCGGGGCGGGGCGGGGCCGGCTCAGGGGCGGGCAGGCGGCGCTGGTCGCTGTCCTGGGTGTTGAATCTGCTGCGGCTGCCGCTCGCCGGAGCCAGGGAGCGGCTGCGGGAGGCGAGGGGCGGACGGGCGGCATGGAGTGAGGGCTGGCGGCGGCGGGCAGGGGAGCGGGGCAGCCGCCTGCGATGGGCCAGGCATGATGGGGGCGCTGGGCTCCGTCCTCCCGCTGCTGCTGCCGCCGCTGCTGCAGGTCCTCGCCGCCGCCCCGCGGAGCCAACCGCCCTCCGCCGGAGCCGCCGCCGAGGCGCGGATCGGTGAGTGGGGGCGAGGGGCGGGAGGCGTGGGGCTGGCCGGGAGCGGGGCCGCGCCGTCCTCTCGCTCCCTCCGCTGCTGCCCGAGAGCTCCCGCAGAGGCGGCTCGACAGGCCCCCGGCGGCCGCGCCCGCACGGCTGCCCGTCAGGGGCCCGTCCGCTGGTCCTTCGCCACCGGCTCCCGCTGAGCAGCCCCGTCCTGCGGCCCTTCCGTCTCCTCCCGAGGAGCTGCGTCCTCTGGTCCCTTATGACCGGCCTCCCGCTGACGGGCCCCGTCCCCCGGCTCCCCATGGCGTGGATGTCCGCTCAGGGTCCCTGTCCTCCGGCCCCTCGCCCCTCCCGGGTCCCGCCTGGCCCCGCCGGTCCCTGGGCACCTCGAGGTCGGCCCAGGCCCCCAGCGGCGTGTCCCGACGGGAGCGCTGGGGCACCCCCGGGGAGCCGGTCTCACCGAGTCTCCTCACACGCTGAAAACTTCCACCGAGGCAATCACGAGGCCCCTAAAGCCGAGGTCCGCCAGTGGGGAGTAACCAAAAATGCATCCAACCTCCCCACCGTGACCCCTGCTCCCAGGGTAGTGCATTCAGCCCAGTAAACTGCCCTGGTGTTTGGAAACCACAGGAAATCCCCCAGCCACAGACCCCCAGGCGCAGCCCAGCCTTCAGTGGTGTCCAACTGGTTCTCCTGGAGGTGGAGGTCAGCACTGGTCCTGGTTCAGGCTGTCTTAGAGGTGTCTAAAAACACCCAGTGCTGCCCAGTGAAGACCATTGAACAGCCTCTTTCTGTTGAGACATTCTCCGACCAGCTGCTTCCTCTTTTAGAAGATACTGACTTCAATAAACATCCCCACCTGCTGCATGACCCCCACTAACACAGGGATTCTGAAAAAAACTCTGTGTGTTTCAGATCAATGCTCTTCTCCTGGCAGTCCTCTCCTTGCACTGAGACACTCACGACTGTATCTCAACAGAATTATCTCCAATTATATCTACTAATACAGTCAGTTTCATTTCACTTACAGTATCTTTCTGAAACTCAGTTTAAGTCAAGAAGGTCATAACTTGGAGAATTTTGTATTTTTTCCCAGTTCAGTACCTACCTAGAGTAGCTATGGAGATCAGAGAGTGAAAGCTAAACTAGCTGTTCCTGAGAAATCTTTATTTTCTAAGACAAAAAATAAAATTACTTTAAGAAACAAAAGAAGCCTCCCACAGAAGTGTCAGTGCAGTCTCCCTCATGTACATTCTGTTTATTAAGAAGGAATTAAAATCAGCTGACCATGTTGTTAATGAGGCTTCAGTAAAGTGGCAGTAAAAGTGAGCTATTAAATGCTTGCTGTAGTGAAGGTAGAGATGCAAGGTTTTAAGGAGAAATGGTTTGGACTGGATTTATCCCTCCCTCCTCTCTCCTGGTTGCTATAGATATAGACTGTTTCTCCTAATCTGCTGAGGAGAAAGCTTGCATAAAAATATTGAAAGTAATAGCTGTAATTTTTGCCTTTAATAATGCAATAGGATATATCTGGTGCTTTCAAACTAGTCAGGTTTTGATTCTCTCTCCCTAAACATTGAGCTGCAAATAGGTCTGGGTCACAGAATATTTTTCAGCATGTTGTAGCTACAAAACAGTGTTTTTGTGTTTGTCACTTCCCTGTAGCTTCCCTGTGCTGCTGCCTCGTCAAGGATGCCTGCCTGACTGTTAAGGCTGTACTTGCATGGAAAGGAGTGGGGGAAGAGCAGGCTTGATTTCACATAGTGGTCTGGGCAGTATAATTCAGAGATATTTCAATAGCAGTAAACCAAATTGAGCCTTTCTACTTCTTGCTGAGATAGGGAACGAACTGATATCTCATGGACCTCTGTGAAAAATGGGAAAGGATTTATTGTGTTTGACAAGCTGCAGGAAAATATTTGCATTGCTGGAAGCGAAGCAGTTTTAGTTGTCTATTCTCTTAGAGTTCCTTTATTTCTTTTATTGACCACTGTTTCAGATCTCATTAATCTTGAGTTCAAACTATTTATTATAATAGATTCTGTTTAATTTTAGACTACAATTTTTAGACATAGTCAGGAGATGCAACTGTAATTTTATAAGGTATCTGAGTTCTGGGATTATTTGTGGTTATAGGTGGAAAATACTAATTTGGTTTCTTCTTGTGCACAGTCCCATTTTCTTTAATTGAAAATTGAACACAGATGCATTATGAAACCTCTGTAATATGTGCTGGAAACTGCTTTAAAAGCCATGTAATTATAGAAACAGGTTTTTATTAATTTGTTCCCATTAAGTGTTTCAGAAAGTCTTCCTAAAAGCTGGTTCAGAAGTAGAAGTTCATGACCTTTACCATTTCATGTGTTGTTTTCATCCAATTTCATTCTTTTCCTCCTTTTTTTTTTTGGTCAACTTTTGTCCATGCTTTCCAATATAGTACTCATCTCCAAATGGTGACCTACTTATTTTGTAACATACTTACAAACTTGTTTAAGAAATTGACAGTTTTAAACTTACAGTTAAATATGATAAAAGATTTGTATTTGTGCTTCTTCTGCCTATATCATTCATGAGGCTTTATAGATTGTTCCTGTGGGAAGATGTTTTTATAAGGTGCTTTTATCAACGAAAGCACATATTCTTCCATTTATTGACATTTCTAGTAACATTTTAAATGTGAATAAATGAAGGAAAGTGTAGCCCTTCCCCTCTCTCTGCCTCTTGCCCAGGCTTAGCCCAGGAGAGAGATTCTTATTTTATCTGTAGGAAAAAAACCAACAGCTGAGTACATAGTAGTGGTCATTAGTCTTTGATGAAACACTGAGGCTGGGAGTTTAATTTTCAAAATAAATCTTTGTTTATTAGACACAGTCCATTTAAGATTATGGAACTTCTTTTAAAAATTGCTTTACAAAGTAATCATCTGTGAACAATATATGTTTGCTAAATTCCCCAGATTTGGGTTATTCTTCTCCAGTAGCGATGGATGTATGGATTTTTTTTTTCAATGAGACATTTTCTTAATAGCAAATAATTATGCTGAGGAAGCAGTTAAACTTTAAATGCCTTCCCATGAGCACTGAGCAGTTACTTCAGTAAAAATTGCAGCTCCAACAATTGAAGTGTTTTCATGTAGTTGTACAGTTTTTTAAAGTAGACTAATCTATTCAGAAAGTTGCAGTGGTATTTTATTTTCATATTAGATAGGCTGGTAGAGAACTTTGGAACAAAGTAAACTGTGAACATTGTTAATGATGTAATTTCATTAGTCCTAAAATACCAATACTGTACAGCAGAAGTCATCCTCAGATGTGTTAGAAAAGAGAGTGTGTGCTTGCTGCAGTGTCTTCATATTGACCTCTAATGTATAAAATGATGCTTATAACCTTCAGTAAATACAGGGATAATTTTACAATATCATTTGATCTTTTGTGCTGTGTGCAATCCCATTTTTCAGTCCACATTCTCTTCTTAAATGAGTACATTAATATGCTGTGGAAATTTCTGGAAACAGTTGTTCCATCCACCATGTAAAAGCTCCTTCAAAGTTACATTTAAATCATCATATGCAAAATTTTTTGCAAGTCAAGTGCCTGTGAATTTAGTTTTTAACTGTCTAACAAAAAGGCAAGTTGGTCACATTTCAGCTTATAAACATGAAATATTCTTCTAAACCTGTAGCTGGGAGTGCCTGACGCGTACTGTGAGCAAAGCCACTGTCTCACATTTCGCTAGGGCTTGGATGTGGTTTATGATAGAATCTTTACTCAAAGCCTTTTAGATCATGTTGCATGTTAATTGTAGGCCTTTCAAAAAGCACACTGTGTATGTTTAACAGCTGAAAAAATATTTTAGACATTAATTTGGAATTTCAAGTGATTAGAGTTGAATAGAAGTGAGAAATTGCAAGAGGAGAGACTTAATTTACCAGTGGTGGAACATGTGTTGATTCTTAAATTACAGGAGGATGAAATAAATAGTAAGATAGATGAAAAAAATGCCTTTTTTTTTTTTTTTTTTTTTTTTTTTTTTTTTTTTTTTTTATATTTTTTTTTAATTTTTTTTTTATATATAAATATAAATAATTAAAATAAAAATTTATATAAAAATTTTTTTTTTTTTTTTTTTTTTTTTTTTTTTGCCATTTCAGCCAATGCTTAAAATACAGTTTAAAGGAATTAGTGATAAAGAGATTTGGTCTATGGCTGTTTCATGGAGAGCAACAAAAATGTAGGGCTTGGTTTAGTTCTTGTTGGGTAACAAAATTAACAGAAATTGTTCTCAGCCATCATTGTCAACCACCTTGGAGAGTCACAAGGACTGAGATTTTACATCTTGCAGCAACTCTGAGCTGAGCTGAAGCTCACTGAAGTCAATGTCAACCTTCCCATCGCCTTCAGTAGCATTTGGATCAAAATGCTGGTTGAGGCTTGCAGCAGACTGGCTGAGAAAGTAGGGGAATTACAGTGCTACCATCTGTTCCGTAGATAAAATTGCCTGACTTTCCAGTTACATTAATTTGGAACTTCTCATAGGCACTTGAGGATTTTGATATCATGTTGATTTGATGTAATTATTGATGATGGAGTATAATTTATGATACAATGCTAGCAAATAAAAATATCGACAAAATAATTTAATTCAGGCAATGCTATGTGCTCCGAACGTGAAAGATTCAGTGCAAGCAGCTCTGTGCTTCCCTTCATCAAAAATATTTTTATATATTCTAGAAATGTTTCTTAGGTAATGAGTTATGTTAGAAAGGAGCTTGAAAGTAACTTGATATCAAGGCACGTCTATCTGTTAGTGCCACCGAAGTAAAGGTAAAAATAGGCGTTCATGATTTGGCATCGTGCCAGGACTGTTCTGCAATATCCTTTTCTACACCATCTTTTTAAACTTGTTTATCTTTTTAAAACTTGTTTTTGTTGTAAGTTTCAAATGGACAGCAAGTGAATTATTTCTCCATCAGTAAAAGGAAATCATTGCAGGATGCTCTAGAGGTTGTTCGTAGGAAGGGAGTTCTAGGGAAAATTTTTTTCTTTTATTTAGTTAACTGATTGAGAGAAAACAGGGAAGTTTTTGGGAGAGAAAACCTCCTTTCTGCTTCCTACCTGAGTGTATTTCACCATTTCTCTGTATTGTTTGGTGAAATAAGAGAGAATATTTCTACTTGTCTTCTTTCTTTTCTTGCTACAGAGTAATAATACCAGTCCCAAAACCTTCATCATACCACACCCTCATCACACCATGCTGTCACTCAGCCTAACGAGAGGAAATTCGGTTACTCCCATCATCCTGGAATGGGTTGTTATATCCTGGAATATTTGAACAGTTCTGCTAAAATAGCAAAGAGTAGATAGTGTTGACACACTAATGATCAACAGTGGGTTGCCTGTGTATTTGTTACAGTGACCGGCAGTGCTTACAAACAGCAGTGTGGAGGGGCTGCCATCGGGGAGGGAAGGGAGAGCAGCCGTCCCTGAAGGCGCTGGAGCCCGCTGGTAGGCAGGGGGTTGAGGTCTCCTGCGTCGATCAGATTTCCATTTTCTGGAAAGTGAGCATAAGAGTACGAGCACAGATGTAGGTGATTACCGTCAGTCATACATATCCAAATCAATTAGAAGATCTGTGGAAGCTGAAAGGCAGTGTACATTCCAACCTCCTGAAAATGACATCTATTGTGGCCTCATCCCACTTACGCTGTAGCCTAAAATTTAGATAAAATCTCTGAAGTTATTCTTACAAGATCAGTATATATAATGTCATGCTAAAATCTGTGCTGGTGTTTACAGGCAGATTTAGGAGGGCATTCAGTAAAGATGGGAGGAAAGATCAATCTGGTTTTGGTGACAAAATTGGCAAAGGAGGGAAAGTGTCCGAGAGGCAAAGTCCACTGCTAGTCTCCATCAAAGACAGGATGCTGAGCTGGATGTGCATTTGGTCAGGCTCAGTATGGTCAGTATTAGAAGATCCAGGAAGGCAGTAAGTAATATTGTTCCTGGTGAAATGATTTTATGTTTGCAAATGAAAAATAAGCAAGTGGAAATGCAGATGAAGGAGAGTGTGTTTGCAGGGGAACAATCAGGAGGGATGCCAAGGAACAGAGGAATGCAGATGTGGAAAAGAGGGAATGAGAAATGAAATGTTTATGTGAAGTAAAATCATTGGAATTGGAGATCAGGAAGGGAGATTAGTGAGTTGTACAGGATCTGTAAAGATGTAAACTGATGATTAGGTGGAGTTACTTTTTCTCATGGAAGAGACAGTCAAATGCAGCAGCAAAAATTAGATGTTCTGTGGGCCTGTTTGAGGCACAAGAAAATGAGGCAAGGTAACAGGAAGGAAAAGGGCTTCACAAAATAGAAATGTTAATTCATTCATTTAGGCCAAATCTGTGACCAAAAGGGAGTTCAAAAATGTGTGCAGACTACAAGAAACTGCTCTGGGGATAGGACAAAAGGATTTATTTTTCCTAATGTAAGGGGCAGAATTCATCTAATTAAATGTAATTATTTGAGCTAATCACTCTAAGCTCCTTTTAATCTATATCTCGTTTATAAATTTCAATTAATTTTACCCAAATGTACATATTTAACAGGTCAGATAAATGTCTCCCTGAATGCAGCTATCGCTTTCCATTTAGTATTTTCTGAATGTCTCCCAGGTTAGAGCGAGTGTCTGTCTGCAAATATCCATGTGACAGCTACTGCACCTTGGCTACTCAAAAATCAGATGCTCAGGTTAAACTTGGGGAGAGGTAAGCACATTTGGGGAGTGATCCACCTGTCCTTCCCCACTGAGGTGAGACCAATGAAGTAGCTTAAACTAAAGTTAGGTTGGTTGAGGATCACTACAGTACATCAAAACCAGAGATATGACTTTGAGATGTATAGGTCTGGCAAGTAAGCTGTTTAGGAAGGTCCTGGGAGTAGCCAGGCAGGTTTCTCACCAGGGACTGAAATAAGTGGGGTGGCTGAAGGATCTTAGTAGTCCTGAAAAAAAAAATTATCTGAGAAAATCACCCTCTGGTAATTGCAGACAAATAAAGGTGACCTCTGAATGAGACAGAGAAGAAACAAGCATAATGGAATGAGCAAGCCAAGGGAAGAAAACAGATAAATGAACAGGAGGTCTGCAGGTAAGAGAGAGAAATGGTCTGGGAGTCTGGTGTTGGAGATCTGATGGAGGGGAACCATGAAGACTTGCTAGTTTTGAATAGTCAAGAGAAAGCGTGAAGGGCATGGAGATTAGTGTGTACACAGGATTACTGAGTTTTCTTATATGAGTTTTAGGGGCTTTACTGGGGGGGAGGAGTGTGGAAGGGCTTTATTTTTATCTTAACCATTTCATAGTGCCAATATACTGTAGCATTCCTAATGCCAGTGAGCCATTCAGAACAGCTGTGCTCACCAAAAACTAGGAAACTTTTTTTTCTGAAAGATTAGAGAGGCTTAGCTTTATAGAATTTATTCCTTTTGAGAAGGAATTTTTGAGAAGCAAAGTAGCTTAGTAAATTATTGCATCTTACTGCATTTTCCCCTATAGTTTCTTTCAGTGAAACATACTTAAACATCAAACACAGTTTGTTGCTACAGTCTCTCGAAATGGAGAATTAGCACTCAATATCGCATATCTATTTTACCTCAAACTAATACATTGATAAAACAAGCTATTTTGAGGTGTAAAAATCAGCAACTAGAAGTTTTATGGGAAGTACAGCTGGTTGTAGTGGATGTAAGGTCTTTTCTTTCAGTCATAGCCTAAAAGCGTGCAACGATGGTTGCATAAGCTTGGAATCCCAGCTAACAAGTGCAAGGTAATGCACAGAGATATATGTGCCTCCCCAAATTTAATATGCTTCCAGGTGTTCTCAATGCAGCTGAGACCAAACACACACTATATATTATAATAAATTTAAAATGTTCAACAAAATTCAGGAAATATCCAGATACATGTATAAAAACCCATTTCTACCATTGATCTCCTTTTAAATTTTTTATTTTTGCTTGATCTATATTTAAGAAATATCTGGGTTTTCTTTTTACCCTTGAAATCTGGGGTCAGATTCTGCAATTTCCCTTTCCTCAGTTAAGAAGTGAAAATTCGAAGTTAAAATATTCTTGTTAATACTACCTGTTTGGAGGTTTATTTTGGTTAACTAGGTCAGCTCATAATTACAATTTACCAACATACATTACAAACAGAGGATGATTTCCAAGGACAGCTATAAAATTGCATATTAAAAATAAATGCAACAATAGTGAAAGCAGAAACTTTGAAGGAAAAAACCAAAGTTAACTGATGCTATCTGGTGAATTTACATCTTAAGAGCTGCAGAAAAATAAAACAATCATGTTCTTTAGGAGCAATCATTTACACTTTTAGATGGCATATAATTTATAATGCTCTAATCGAACAACATTTAAAAAGCAGAATGGGAAGGTTGTTTTAGTACTGTATCTGTTTGGTTTCATGCTGCCCAACAAGACAAAGATCTGTTGAGGGCTTTTTTTTTTTTTTCCTGTCCATTTGCTTTTGTTTCTCTGAGTAACACCTGCTCTAATGAGTTTATAATCTAAAAGTAAATAACCGAGAAGGGAGGAGGAAATGGACACAGCACACAGGCTTGAGATTAACCAGCTGACAAATGGTGACATTCTAGAAAGCAGAGCACACAGCTTTTATGAAGGCTCTGATTCAGCTTGAATGAAGGAGCTGATCACACCCGCTTGTCAAACTTTCCTAATTAAAGAATTTTAGAACAATATCATCTTCAGATTGTGGAACTATTTTCATAGTTTAGCAGATAGGGAAGAGCTCTGAAATGATCAGCGACCCAGTGACGGGGTGTCTACACAGGTTGTTAGAGGGAGCATGGATGTTGTTCTTTTTCTCAACTTGCAGCTCAGGACGGTTCCTGCCAGAGAGACTAAATTAAATGGTGGTGCTTGCAAAGGGTGGGGTGAGCCTCTCCTAACCCTCTGCAAGAAGTTGCTAGAATCTGAATTTGGGTGTAGATAATGTTTGGCCACCTAGCAGTCCTATAACAGGGTGGGCTTCTTGTCATTCGTTATCCTTCTTTTTGTCCATCCAGTATTAGAATAATACCAACTTGCTTTCAGATGAAAGTTCATCACTGCACAAGGAGACTGCTATCAACCGAAGTGTACATGATACAGCTTTTCATGAACAGCTTCACTAGTTTTCCTGAAATTGTTTTTGTATTTGGTGTAAATAAGAACGGTTGCAGGTTCCGTTCATTCTGATGTCACTGATATTAGTCCAGGGTTCCTGGATTTAAGGTGATTTAAGGCATCAAATATTTGAATAGGGCTTACCTAGAGCTGGTTTTATAGAGTACATTTAGCTCTCCTTAAGACAGAGTATTAGCAAATAAATATTTGAATATTTTCTTTCTAGTCAATTTTCCATTGTCTCTCTTGCAGTCTGGTTACATCTTCTCATTTGAGAGAATTCTTCTTGCCACAGGATGGGCTTTAGTGGTTTGGTGGTTCATTTTCTTGCAACCCTAATCCTGCAGAATAGGTTGTGAGTGTTACTTTGTTTGGGTTTGTCACTCTGTGGCTAACAGAGGATGTAGAGTTCTGTAGTTTGCCAGCCACACCTAAGTCACTACTCAGTGTTAGACTATGTTCATCTACAAATGGCAAGAAGGCAAGGATTCTACTCTACACAGAGTTCAGTAAAACAACTGTTATATAAGGAGATAGGTGCAGAAAAAGGTCACATAAGCATTCTTATACCTGTAATCCTGGTTTGGCTTCATCGGACTGTCAGATTAACCTAATTATCAGAGTGCTTAATGAAATTTCACAGAGAGACACAGATTATTTTTGATTAACTTTTATCCTCCAAAAGGGGGACTGACTTGCAGTGAAGAATCTACCCTTCTACTGTGGTTTCTGTTGAGTGGAGACTCATTAATACCTTGGATTTTTTTTTCCATTTTCTAGTCCCTTCAGCTCTTGTCAGCTGTGCTAACAGAACTCTGTTTGACCAGCTTCCCCATTCCCATGTTACCTTTGGAAAGTCCTTCCCAATTGTGCAGATGTCAACTAAATACCACTTTGTAAAAAACAAAACAAAACGAAAATATTTACTGGCTGCAAATACGACATTTCCTGAATACTCATTAGATAAAATATGTAACTTTCTTATAAAGTAAAGCTTCAGAAATAAATTATACAAATGTGTATAAATGAATGCAACAAATGCTGATAGAGACCAGATAGGGTGGGAAGCACAAAAACAGAAAAAAAAAAGGGAGGAGAAAGTGTTAGGGATAAATATCCTTTAAATGTGGCAAGCTGGAAGTTAGTGTACTGTAATAACCTCTGTTATGTTGGAGTCAGTATTCAGCATCTCTTTTTCCTAGTCTTTGTAAGCAAAAAATCAGTGAACTGGCAGCTCTGTTGGAAATTGATTAATTTCATTATGCAGTTTCTTAACTCTAGTTCATTCCACAGTATTTGACGTTATATTTATTTAATGTATTTAATCTATTTTAGTCACATTTCATTTGTGAATAACATATGTCACATCTTACGATGATACGTCATAAATCCCAGGAGGGCTGTTTCTATAATAGTTTGCTACCTGAAAGCTATGATTAAGTCTGTCTGTTTAATTTTGGTTCTGATTACCAATGCAAATACTTAGGCATGTGCCTAACTGTAGGCAAGTGCTATTGTCACTTAGTAAATGGGAGTGTTCACTCCTTTTACTTTCAGCATGGGAAAAATAGGTCGCAGAAGTTTTGATTATACTTTGAATTTTTATAGAATCAAGACTTTTATTTCACTCATTTCTCTGGTAATTGAGCACTTTAGTGACTTCAAAATTTCACACACTATAAAAGTCTGTAATAACAAACTTCATAGTACCATCACCTGTGTGCATTTTTAGGGTTACTTAGGGAATTTGTGACATTTCCAAATAAGACAATTAGAACAAGGTTTTTCAGATGAAACTAGATAGGAATTCCTCAAATTACTTTGAATCTGCTATTTGGAGTGCCTCTGCAGTAACAGCACTTTGTGTGTTTCATCTACTTTTCTAAAAATTGATACGGCACACCACTTTAGGACGGGTTAGAAGCTTTGGCTTTCATTCTCCTCCAATGAGTAGGTATCTGGTGACATCTGGGAAAGACTGTAAAAACCTGCATTTGAGAACGTGCAAGTTAACTGAACAGTTCTCTGAAACTAGAGTGGAGCCCAAAATCCACTAACTGATGAATTGATGAATTATGATTACATGAAAACTAAAAGAGGTTCTTCTTTGTTTTCCAAAGATGATCCCCAGTACACGTAGAGCCAGTTCTCCCCCAGAAGAATGACTTTAACTCTGGACCTTAAAGATCAGTCAAAGAACAGGAGATATCATGTGGTTATAGAGCAAGTAAATATAAATTCCTGTTTTAAACCCCAGGTGCCTCATGAATGTATTTTCTATTCACTCTGCAGTTTCTCAGTTCATATATTATCTATGTGTAGTTATTCTCCATATGTGAGAAATTGGAAATAGCTTTTTATTCTTGGTCTCATCTCAGGAGGTATAAACTTATGTCTGCAAATATACCTTTTTGCAAATGTAAGCTTTTTCTTTTTAAAAAAAA
>VZTO01021387.1:0-23013 GCA_013400615.1 Syrrhaptes paradoxus
TGCTGGAGGTGGGAGATGCAAAAATGACAGAAGTCACTAATGACTTTGTTGCATCGAAGCCAGAACCCACCAATGTGGACCCCACCTGGGGAATCACAGCATGGGACTCTGACCAGGCTGGGTGGGAGACTGCTCTGTCTTAACAGCAAGTAAGGATGGGTTTTGGTTTCATGACATGCAAAGAAGTAGAATTTCTCCCAGGTAAAAGATAAATAGGAAACTTATTAGGAAAAAATATCCGAGATTCCCAAGAGCTGGGACTAAACAAGAAAAAAAGAATTTTAAGTTCTTGAAGAAAACTGTTTCTAATCCCAGGTTGGAAAGCATGAAGGAGATCTTTGAATTCGAACTACAGAGCAGAAACTTTGCCAAGATCAGCCTTTGCCTAAAGAGCTTGGATGGGGGCCAAGCTTGGAGGCCTGCTGCCTTCTTGCTCGGCAGGTCTCCGGGGACGGAGTGCCTCGCTGAGATTTTCAAGAGTGGCCAGTGATGGTAGAGGGTCTGTTTGAGACAGCTCAAACCAGTCACCTTGAAAATCGGGGACTTTCGTGTCATTTCCAGTTGGACCATTAAGTATCGAAGCCCATAAAATCACTCATCCTCTTCTGCTGTGGCCTCTTCATCCAGCCTCCCCCTCTCCTTCGTGACAAACTGTCTCATCCAGTAGGGTTTGTCTGAGGTACTTTGGATTTCAGCCATATATATATTATTTTTATCTATCCTGCTATTTTGTTTGGCTTTAGTACATCCAAGATCACTCTTTTATCTGTAATTTCAACAGTGAGGATGTGAATTAGAGGATTTTTATTTCACTTGTGGGTTTCCATTCACTACTGTGTATTAAACCAAACCTTGCTTGAACACAGTAATAATAAATATCCTTTGTCTTCCCCGATATAACGTAGTGATCTGTTTGCCTATATGAGAGAACAGTTCTGCAATATCATCACCCAGAGTCCCCCATATCGCTGCCGTATCCCGGTTAATTATATGGTGCTGCTGTTCCATATGGACCCCAGTAGGATCGTTTTGCTGCAGACATTATTTTAGGAGGAAAGTAGATGCTATTAAGTTTAACAAACAATTTTTTTGAGGGATCAAACCCACCCAAGTCTGGCTTTCTATACAATTCCCAGGAGAAATCTGTGCTGCAGATGTACACGCNTGCAGCTTTGATCATGTCACAGCACTGAGCACATCTGGGGACCTTCTCCGGTGACACCGTCTCTGGGAGGGCTGCTGGTCCTTCCCCGTGGCCGTGCCTGTCGAGGTCCGGCCGGTTGCCTGCTGCACATCGTTCCCAGACCGCTGCTGGTTCTTGTCCTTGTTCAGACAGCGCCTTGGCCGTGTGCTCTTCCAGCGGGACAAGTCAGCGGCAGCCCTGACTCGGAACGGGGCAGCTTGGAGGCTTGTGGCAGAGGTTGGCACGGCTTCATCTCAGCGTTTTGCAGGTCAGGGTGGGGAAGCCCGCTCCACCTCTGTGGGAACGTGAGTACGAAGGGGACAGGGCTGACTGTGGGTCATTGAGGGACATGGGGTGTCCTTCAGGCGTGTTTGGGGAAACCCTCTGCAAAGAGCACAAATGGAGCTTGGTAGGACCTGCGATAAAGACCAAGATCTCCCAAATCAGCTTGGTTTTAAAGCGTGGTCGAGCCGAGAGGTAGCGGTAATTACTGATCTATTTTCTAGCTTTTGCGAACAGCGTTTTCATGTAAATGCGTGCTCCGACCTTCCTCTCAGGCAGAATAAATAACCAATAAATTATTCAAAGAAGCATTTAACATAGGTGAAAATTAACACTTGCACCAGTGCAGGGAATGAGCTGCTGCGGGGAGGGTTCGGCACCAGCCCAGCTGTGGGATGGGATGGGATGGGATGGGATGGGATGGGATGGGATGGGATGGGATGGGATGGGGGGCAGCCAGGAGCTCCATGAGCCCTCAGCCCGGCCAAGTGGGGGGAAACACCTTCTCCTCTGGAGCTTGTCTTCATCACGGATCTCCGGGCCCGCTCCCCAAAGGAGATGTTGAGGACTTGGGATGTTTCTCCCGAGGCTGGGAGGAAATCCCAAGGCCTGGGTGAAGCTGTGCAAGGGAGATGGACAGAGGAGGCAAAGTCGAAGAGACACCCACGTTAGCTGGTGATGAGAGGTGACCTAAGGCTGGAGGAATCCCCATAGCCTATGGAAGAACACAGAGGTGTCTGCAGGCTCCAGCAGCTCTCACTCCCTCTGGAAAGAGAAATAGGGCTCTGCCTGCAAAAGAAAAAGGCAGGTGAGATACTAGATCCCACTGCCTGGGAATTAGGATGAGGCAGACAGAAGATATCACAGCTGTGCCCTGTGGGGCTGTCTTGCATCTGGTCATTAAAGGTGACTTTTATCCACTGGTGTCACCGGGACCAGCTGTAGTGTGGGGTGCGGAGACCCCCAGGGCTTTCTGGCAGCTCTTCAAAGCAACAGCCCCAACGCTGTGCGAGCAGGGCTGCGCGTGCCCTGAGGCTGGTTTGTCAGAGGACCAGTGCCAGGAGATAAAAGAGCACATGGGCCACTCTCAGCGCTGATGTGCACATCCTCCTCCGAGCAGGGCGATGCTGGGAGCTGAGCGTGCAGCTGGGCAATCCCTTCTGCTGCCCACGGGTCGGGTCTGAGCCATTGCTGCCCTGCCGCTGTCTTCTCCAAGTCCTCTGCTTCCCTCTCCCCAGCAGAAGCTGTTGTTGCTTTAGTCTTGCTACCACAACCGTGCTCCTTAACCCACTGCTGTTAAAATGTTCGCAACGACATGATATCCTTTCTTATTTAATCACTGCTGGTAGATTTTTAAATAACAAAAAACAATCTGTACTTTGCCAAATCCCACCAGAGGCAAAGTGTGAAGCAGGGAGGGGTGGGGATGGCGGGGTGCGGTCTTCCCTGCTAGGCTGGGGCCGTTGTCCCCATGGTGCCCAGGAGGCTGTGCTCGAAGGACGCGCTCCAGGCTGGCACACGGTGCCCGGCAAGGCTGGCCGTGGGGGTTGATTCTCCCTGATGGGTGCCAGGACCGTGCTCCCTTGCTCTCCTTCCCATCATATTTCTAAAAGCAAGGTAGGGGATACTGAAAGAGTATTATGAGTGTAGTGATGAGGCTGCAGTGGGGATGAGGGTGTGGGGAAAACACACAATTCCAAGTACAGTCTTTATCACAGACTGGTGGGGAGACTGGCAGTGAAACAGGGTCTGAGATCACCCCCTTAGCCTTAAAAACCAGCTCAGGCAGCCCGTGCTTGGCACTCGTCAGTGTTAGCGAGCTGCGAAACTGAAGTCCATCATAAATGGAAAAAAAGAAATCTTGGGAGGAAAAATCTTTTCTTAAAAAAGAAAAATAAATGCAGCTGGTTTGGTTTTTTGGGGTTTTTTTCAGTCTGTCTCTAGCCCAAGGTCTTGCCAAGGGGGTGGAAAACCATTTTGAAAGCTGGAAGGAAAAGTTTTTCTTTCATCAAGGGTGGCAACAGAGCAGACTGAGAACTCTTAAGCATGTGTTTTGTTTTATATTCTCCTTGGACAAAAATGACTTTGCTGAGAGAATATGGAACACGTCTCCTAATGAAGGAACGCTTGCCCCATTAGGGAGAAGGTTCTCCGAGGGCTGCAGGACATGGGCTTGGACCTCCTACGGTCCCCAGGTGGTCAGCTCAGGGCCCAAAACTGAGTGCCATGGGCGAAGAGGAGGAGCAGTGGGAGCTGGACCTGCCTTTCCGAGCCTTGCTGGCCAGGTGGGGATGGGAAAACGTGATCTGAGCAGACAAAGAAGCAGACAAAGACCTGACAAGTGTGGGCATCGTGCTCCTGCTTGTAGGGCTGCCCTACCGCTGGTGCTAGGTCCTGCACAAGGAAGAATTCTGCTTGTCTCTGGGCTCGCTTTCCTCTTGTTCCTTGGCCTCTCCTTTGGATGGAAGGCAGTGGAGTGATACACACCCCATTGATCCAAACCCTGAAATGTGGATTCAGCTGCCCAGCCGGACTTTGGACCTGCCTCATCACCGTGGACTGGCTTGGTGACCTCAGCCCGTCTTGTCTGATGGGCTTGTTGTAGAAATCCCAGTTTCGGAGCTCATGTGCGCAGAATAGAGCATTTGTCTTCATTTGCAACACTTCTAGTCCACGCAGGCTGTTTGAAAATGCAAGAAAGCATCGCCAAAATGCACCCTAACGGCATGAAAGAATCCCAGGGCAAGTAAGATGCAGCATTCAATTATTATTTTAATCTTTTTTTAAGCTGCTCTCCTTGCTTTTCTGATTTGACTGAAGATTTCTGAACTCTTGGGAGCCACGCTGCCGTTTCTTCCCTGGGCTTATCACGCCAAGGTGCCTGCTCGACTGTTTGCTCCAGTACGGCGGGTGGGTTATCAGCTTGCTCTCCACCGTTTGGCTGCAGCATGGAGGGGACACAAGAGCTTTCTGCAGGTGTCATTTATTTCAGGGATGGCCCTGAACCCTCTGGCAAGAAAATCAGAACTCCCTGCGTGGGTACAGGTTGATTTCTGAGAAACAATGGCTTGAGTAAGATTGCAGCTGTGATGCTGAGCTTGCTTTTCTCCCTGTCTGTGTCAGCCCTGAGAGGCGTGCCGGGTGGACGGAGTATTTCTTCTTTAAAAGGTTTAGGCATTTAATGTGGCACCGCTTTGACTTTTGGGGGGGAGAGCATCAGGACACTTAGTAGATTGGGCCAGGAAAATCGTCCTGCTTGAAGTTGCTAGGTAGTTCCTCCAGTATTTTAGGAAATATTAACATGGGCTCTTGGAAGAGGCAGCCCAAGGAGATGGGAATGCTGAGATATTCCCGGAGTCCATTGTAAAACAAGGCACGAGGACTTTGCCATGGAGAGTATCTCCTCTAAACTCAGCCAGATAACTCCAGAATAAAAAGCAGCTATTAATATTAAAAGTCAGGTGTTACCTGGTGCTGCAGTCCCCGCTGAATTCAAATGCTCTCAGAAAGTCCAAAATGAAGAGAGGTTCTTACGGCAGCTAGGACAGGAAATATCCCACTTGGACCAGGTATGAAACCTGAGGAAAAAAAAGTCCTGTTGGTCCTGCACCGAAGTCTGTTAGTCACAAACGATGGCTTTCGAAGGACACAGGCATTTCTGTAATGCTGGAATTGCAATAGGAAAAAGCAGCGTCTCTTTCCAGAGAGACAATTTTCACTACTTTGGGTAAGGGAGGGGAGAAAAAATGATAAATGCTAATGATGGAGTGAAATACGTTTTTCATGACTGTCAGATTTTTTTCCCAAGGAAGACAGACAACATCCCCGAACCAGCCCAGCATCCCCAGCGCCGCACCCGGCCCCTGCCCTGGCTTGCCGACAGTGCTGAGTCAGTGCCTTTCTGTCCCCCTGCCTCAGTTTCCCCAAGAGCAAACTTGGAGGAATGAAGAGCGAGTTAAACTGGTGAAAGGCGCAGAGGCGAAAGCGGCAGTTCTTATTGTCAGCTGTAAACTGAACAAGTTGCTTATTTCGTGCTAATCCACACATAATATAAAAGGTCATTCCAATTGTAGAAGTGAGATGCTATTTTTAGGCATAAAGATTATTATTAAAGTGGAAATGGAAAATAACCTGCAAAGAGGAATTGAAAACACAACATAAATGTTACCCATATTTCACTGAAAACAAGAAATTGCTTGAGTCTTGACAGCATCCTTCCTCCTACAAGGATGGATTTTGATACCAGTGCATTATTAATAGTCCCATCAATGCGTGACTCAGAGCAGAGACTAGCTGGGAAACAGAGGCTGGCTGGGATGTTGCCATATTACATTAACTTTATTTCTGCTGGGCCAAGTATTTCTACCAGTTTGGGATTTTTCTCTTTGCCTTGTCAATAAAGATGTTTGAAATAATTTCCGCAGAAAGGCCGGCTTGTTCTCAGCACCAACAGTTGCAATAAGTCCGTGCTGGCCACGGAAGCAAGATCCTTTCTCTGTCTCTCCAAGTGACCACGTGAAGCCAAAAATGTCTCACTGGAGGGGGAAGGGTTTGATGGGATTCGGGAGGGGTTTGGTGTGGATCTGCATGGTGCTGGTCTCCCCTGTGGGCTCCAGTCCGAGGGAGCGGGTGCCGGAGAAATGTCCACCCTGAGATGCTTCTGCCTTTGGTGGAGATTGCTTTGGGAGGTTCTCTTAAAATTGAAATGCTTCCATAAAACTGAACACAAGTTAAACTGACATCTTCTGTCGAGGTTTTCTGGAGTGAATGAGCCATCCTTCTGGAAGGAGTCAGTTTTTACCCATTCAACATGGGTCAGTGGGTTGGGTGGGATTAGGTTGACAGTTGGACTTGATGATCCTTGAGGTCTTTTCCAGCCTTAGTGATTCTGTGATTCTGTAAGATGAGGATGCCTGAGGAAGTTTTGATGCCAGCATTACCATGCAGCTCTTCTGCTACTGACTGGCTCCTCCTGCGCCTCTGTGCCCCAGGAGCCTTGCACCTGCACGGGCGGGTGTAAACCCTTCCTTGGCGAACGTTGGGGGGCTGTTTCTGCAGACACCTGCCACTGGCTGCAGCATTTCCCGCTGTAGGTAACGCCGCTGCCTCCTGACATGATTAATGGTGCTCAGCCCTCAGCTTGAGTAGCAGCTGCTGCCGAGCTCAAGCCTCCAAAGTAGGGGCCAAATAGCAGTGAAGCAGGAAAACCCCCAAATCCAGGGAGGGCTGGAAATGGGGGACTGGTTCGTGTTTCTCTGCCCCAGGGTATAAATCCAGAGAAGCTCTGTGCACGAGCACAGCCAGGGCAGGAGCAGAGGGTTTCACAGGAGATGCTCAGGACCCATCAGTGGCACAGGAGTTGTGGTACCCAGCAGCGTGGCTCCGAGCGAGAGGCCAAATTCCTCCCTGGCAGGGCTGCCTCTGCCGCAGCATTTCCCAGGGACTGGCAGAGGCTGTCTGTGTGCAACCAAGGTGTTTACAAAAATCCCAGGTGTCGTTTCTGCTCCTGGATGTGAACACTGTGAGCTGTCATCTTGGCTTTTTCTCTTTTTTATTTTTTTTTAAATTATTTAAAGGACAGAGAACAAATAAGAGAAAATGAACTGCAAATAATGACTAACTGTACTTTCAGTCCCAATATTTGCTCATATAATCATGTGGAAACTTAGAAGCCTTGTGAGTGGTTCTGGCACTGTTTATAATACAACTTGGTCCAAAGACAGTCAAGATGCTCCTCTCCCGGTGTCAGAAGAGTCTGAGACACTGAGAGCTACATTCAGGGCTTCTCACCCCTTCCTGGTCCTCAGAGAAGTGAGGTAGTAGAAAGACAGTGGAAACCAAAGGTGTTGCAATGGATCTGCTGTCTCGGAGCATCCCTTCAGCTGGGATGCTGCGACCTCAAGAAGCCATGTCCTCCTTGGACATGTCTGTCAGCATCTCTTTGGTCTCAAACAGGGCTGAGTATAGAGGATGTATTTGTGTTTCCTAAATTTGGTGCCAGGGCTTAAACCAACATTACCCAACTCATTGTTTTTGGGTTTTGTTTTTGTTTTTTTTTCTAGTTTGAACGTGTGGAAGCTGAACCTAATTTTCTTCCAGCCGTACAGCACTGAGCAGAAAGGTTGGGGTCACTTGGCTTCTCAAGGTAAATGGTGCACACTTTCCTATGTCAGGGCAGGTTCAGTTGTTTTATAAACGAATGGAAGTACAGGGACTGTAGCTGATGGCGAAGGGAACCCGCGGAGGGAGAGTGGCTTCCCAGCTGGCTCAGCAGTGTTGCAGCTGGCTGCATAACCTGCCACGAGATTTCGGTGGGTGCCCAACCATTTGAACTCTGATTTCTTGAGAGCAAAGCAGCCAGCCAAGGCATGGACCTTTACCTGGTGTTTTAAGCCCAAAGTTAAGGCAGTTCCTATCTCTGGCTGTGCTGGCTGATTCAATAATTTTAAAAAAGCTGATGGAAATACAGAAATGCTGATTTTCTGCATTGTCACGTTCACGGATGCACTAGCACCCTTCCTTGCACTGTATTTAGCTGTGAATGTGTAGGTTGGGGTTTTTCCTGTACCTGTGAACACTGGTCAGGAGCAGTGCCTGGAAGAAGAGGATATGACGGAGCCTTGTAGGGCAATGCTTTAGAAATCTTCAGAAGTGCCTCCCTGTCCTTGGGGGGTGTCCACGGCATTGCCAGGAGGTGCTTGGCTGGTCATCAGGAATGCTGCCACGGGCCACAGGAGGACGGCTGCCCAAGGTCCTGACTGTGGAGCCTGATGCGAGGTCCCTTCGAGTCTTTTCTCCCAGTTACAATGGTTTTTTGGGTTCAGCTGGAAACTGTTAGCATTTATCCCGATGCTCCTAGTGACAGCAGGACTTCTGGAGCCAGTGACAGGAGAAGCTGCAGCCCTCCAGGTCCTGGTCAGCAGGACTTGTATTTTCCCAGCTTGGCTTTTGGCAGCTGGGTTCAGCAGAAGATTTGAGCTGCTCATGCTCAGCAGGTTCAGCAACAGCACACGGCATCGGTAGGTGGGGAGCAAAGAAGTCTCCCACCGTGGGCATGAAAGGAGAGGAACTTGGTCACAGAGCCACTGAATGCCTTTCCCAAGGGTAATTCTGCACTTGCAAGAGAGCCAAGCCTTGAAGTGCAAGGTTTTGGAGATCTTTCACTGAATATAATTAATGATTTTGCTTCTTCTAATTTAGGAGGTGGAATGAAGAGGGATACAAACAGCAAGGTAGCGTTTGGCATTTACATGAAAACGTAGGCTGTGCGGTTTGGGATGTATTGTCATTAGTAGCCAGGCATTTCTTGGCCATTAAAATATCGAGATCCTGTAGAGCACTGGGTGCTGATGATTTGTGATCAAATCTAGCAGGTGGCATTTCTACAGTTCCTGCAGGGAATATATCCCAAAACGTCAAATTAGATTATTTGGCTCTTTCTAGTAGAGAAAAATGTGTGAGAAAAGGACTGGGGGAAGAGAAGGAAAGAGAGGGAGAATGTTTTCTCTCTTTTAAAATTAATATTTTAGCTTACAGGTGTTAAGGTGGCTTGCAAATATTAGGAAGTTTTTGAACCCAGAGTAACAGGGAAATGTTGTTTTCTCCTTGTTGCCATCATTTTCTCTTTGACTCCCAAATTCTTGTCCATCGGAAAACACGCATCCTTTCTAGACAAAAATACTCAGAACCTGTGAAACTTTAGGAAGAATGAGTTTTTCCAAAATGTGCTTTTGGAATGGAAAGTTCCTGTCCCTTAGTTTATTGTTCCCAAATGAATACTTGCTGAGAAAAAAAATCCATTGTGATTGGGACTAGCTTCTGGTTTTCTTCCACCAGTATTTTTCTTCAAAGGACATTAAGCCACCACCAGTCCTGCCCTTGCAGGGGCCAGACGTGCCTTTGGAGCCTCCTCTGTGGCTTTATTGCCAAATCCACTTCCAAATGGAAGGGACAAAGACCAAACCCTGCTATGGCCACCTGCAAGGACCAACTCCACTAACTGGGATCCTCGCTCACGTCTTTGTTATTGCATTAACGCTGCCGATAGCCTTCTGTTGGGGAAAGCTGCTTTTGTTCCCTCCGCTGGTCTTAAGGAAGGATTATTCCTTGCTGCCGGTAGCTGGTGCTTGGTCTCATCCCATCAGACAAGTGCAGGCGAGATGCTGGTGTGCCCCTGGCCTGGCCTTTCTCCAGCATCTCCGGGAGGCGTGTTGGTGTGTGTATCATCCTCGCAAGCCCTGCGCCTTGGAACAGAGAGCGCTTCATCTCTCATTTTAAAGGGGCTCCCTCTATTACGGCCCTTGCAGAGCGCTGGCTGAGTCTATGAGGACCGTTAATGAGATTTGTTCGGTATTGGAAGCAGAGCTGACAGATGGGCAAGGACAGTGTCCTGGGTTTTTGGCACGGCTGGCATGGGGGGAATAATTCTTGTGGGACTGTTTCTGCTTGTGTGAGCATTTTCAGAGCATCTTTAGGGGTGCCGGCCTCTCTTCTGTCATATGGTTTTTTGTTTGTAAATCCTGACTGAAGAAGAATTTCAGCCCAAACAAAAAGCTTCCTATGATCTGAGCAGCTCAGGGCAGATCTGGGGTCAGACCCGTGAGGTGGGTTTATTACCATTATAAATCGAATCCACAGCTTTTAGTGAAATAACCAACTAATCTCCAAAGCAATTCTGCTTGAAAGCAGAGTTGCCCGAGCAAGACATGATAAACCTGAAACATCCTGCAGGGGTTTGGACACCCAGGTCGCTCTCAGCTTGCTCTGGAGGTGGGAGAGGTCCCCCCAGCCTGGCAAAGCCCCTCAGCAAAGCAATGCTTCCTCAGAGGCTTCATCCCCCTCTCCTTAAGGATGGACAGAGCTTTCCAAAGGCTTCCCAAACTCCTCCAGGTAAAGCTTCCCATCCTCAGACACCCTGCTGCATCCTGGAGGAGAAGGAAACACGACAGAAATCCAGAGGTGACGTTTGGCTCCCTGCTGGCAAGACACCTTCAGTCACCCTGGCACCAGGGGAGAAGTTTTCTTTAACCGCCCAGCATCACCCTGTTCTATTTTGTTCTTGACAGCTGCCAGTTGAATAATTAAACCCAGTGCCCTGCTCTGCCATGCCGGCTAGATCACAGTGAGCAGCGTGTCAGCCGGGAGACCCCAGGAGCCTGCTCGTCCTGGCAAAGAGGCTCTCCACGAGCAAGCAAACAAACCATCAGGAGCCTAATAAACCGCGGGGATGCACCGCTTCCAGCAGCACGGAGCCTGGACATGGGCCAGGTAGTCCCTCCCTTCATCTCCTTCTGTCTTTTCATCTTCTTTCCTCCCGCCCTACGCCTTTTCATTCATCTCCTCTCTTCCGTGGGCTAATTCCCGCTTTTCCCAGCTGCCTTTAATCACTGCCACTTTTTTTTCCGCTCGCCCTTGATCCGCAGTGAAGGAACGCCAGTGTCAATTGGCAGGGTCCGGGGAGGGGGCCGAGGCGGCAGATGGCTGCGGTGGCGGGGCAGAGCCGGGGCTCATCCATCACGGGCGCGGGCAGAGCGCCGGGGCGGCAGCGGGGCCGCCACTGCCATTTACAGAAGGGCCGGCGCTCGACGGCTGGAGCTGAAACAGGTAATTGTTGGCGGAGGGGAGGCATTTTTCACTACTGACGAGGAGGAGAGGGATGGGGTTGGGGTTGTGCTAATGCCACAGTGAAGGATGAATTCATCATGGTTTCTCCTTTTTTTTCTTTTTTTTTTTTTTTTGTAGTTGATCCTGCTTTGATTGACACTGCAGCACTCCCAAATGCCAAGCAGCTGGTAAGTCTAAAGCAAAAACCTTTCCACGAGCCGATCTGCCGGGAAGCAGCCTGGCTGTGCTGAGACCTGTGCTGCTCCTGTCATTGTCATCCTCATCACTAAAGTCAAAGGGTCAAAAATTTCCCCCCCCGCCTCGCCCAGGGTCTCTGGTTTGGGCTGTGGTGCTGCAGCAGCATTCATCTGCGTCAGATCCACCGGGTGCCATCAGCACGGAGACGCACGGCTGTGCAGAGTGGCAGATGCGGTTAGCAATGAGCCAGCTTTCCAGTTTGCACACCCCAAAATCTATTTCCAGCAGAGATGAACACCTGTACCAGGGCTTCGCTCCTGCCGGGTCCCAGCCAAGAAACCCGCAGGGGTTTTGTGACCCAAAGACCTCCTGCAGGTGACTGTCCCGCAGGCAGGACCAGTGGTGACATTGCGCTGAGGCTGCTCCGAGGCATTTTGGTGGGTGTTCACGCTTGGTTTTGGCTTCCTGGAGTTTGTCATGGTTGTGCTTGGATGCCGCCCAGGGCTGTCAGTTAGTCAAAAATAACAGCAAAAATGTTCCCTGTGCTTAGGCTCGTAGGCTGGATGTAAACTTAGAAGTGACCCCAATGTGAGGAGCAAAAAAAAAAAAACCAGAAAATAATGAAGGAGGGTGAAAAAAATCATGTTCCTCTCTATTTTTAGGTTTAGACATTTTCAGAATTCAGCCAGTTCTGAAGCTAATTTCTAAAATTATTCTTTCCCTTTTTAGAGAACTTTCTGCTTTTTTTTCCCCCCCCAATTTAAGTATTTTTTAAAGTATTTTTAAAAGTGACAGTCTTGGCTAACGGAACCAAACTCCTGTGCCTGTTAAAGTTATCTTACATTTGTGTTTAGGAGACAGAGCATAAATAAAGGCTTTCTAATGGGAATTGGCAGGACTGTACCAGCCTATATGCAGCAAAATTTAATTCTAGGTTTCGGTTGCGATGTGAAAACAAATCCTGAATGCTGCTATCATCCCCAAAGCGCATCTCTGTGGGAACATGGCTCTTGGATGGCTTCAAGCAGGAATCTTCAAAGGCTTTAATTCATCATATCCCTCTGCTCTGCCGCAAATCATCCCTGCAGCGTGCGGGAGGGTGGTCATTCATCTCACTTCAGCCATTCAAAATTGAGGTTTTAAACCTAAATTTGCTGTCATGCTTCCCTTGTATTTCAGAGGGCCATTGGCACCAGCAGCACCAGTCTCTCCAGTAACCACTTCAGTCGAGATGCTCCAGTGCCAGCTGACCGCATTGAGGGGGAGGCTCGTCTGCCCAGTTCTCGCTATCCCTCCTCATGTTTTTAAGGTAAAATGTTGAGTTTTCCTTTGCCACCTGCCCTGTCCGCGCTGAGTTTACGCTATGTGCTTGTGTTCTGGCCGAGGCACGACGCGCTGTTCCCCTCGGTAAACACCGATGGAGCGGCGCATTGCTCTGACTTGCTGGATGATGACTTTTGCTTCACCTGGGCTCTAAGGTACTCATCATGCACAGGCTGCAGAGACAATCGTACTCCTTCCTCTCCCTGCTTGTGGAATGTTTTGGCATTTCCCTGTGTCTGCTGCAATTCAGTCCTATCATAAATACCCAGCTTTCCCATATTCCCAGGAGCTCTCACCCGGGATACGTATTTCCAGCTCCCTGAGCTTTCTTCATCCATGTCTTGGGCTGTGGAAACGTGGAGGGCTTGGGGAGGTTTTTGGTTGGTTTAGGCAAAGAAGAGCCACACTGGGTCAGTTCCAGCTGTTTGCACCCACCATCCTCTGCATCTGTCTGTCTTTTGGGGAAAGATTTCCCATTTTCAGGTCAAATAGAAAAGTCACCATAAAGCGGGTGAGGGAAGTCCCCCTGTTCATTGCAATACTCTGCTAGGGAACAACGAGGGGAGGATTTTTCCAGCCATGAACAAAAGCAATTCTCAGATTTAGGAAGAGGGAGTTTTCTTGGTGTCCTCAGCGCTGTGGGTTTGGTGTTTAAGTGAATTCCTGATTGTTGCTGCTGAGGAGTTGGGCTTCTACTGACTGTGTCTTGTAGGAGGGGCTGTGCTGTTCTCTCATCCTGGGCTTTGGCGTTTCCCGGGTACCTGGAGGGATGTTTCAAAGCCCATTTGAAGTGCAGAGGGGGTGTAAGAGTCACTCTTAAAAAAAAAAAACAAAAAAGCAACACCATCACCTCCATTAGACCTTGTGAAAGCCTGATGGGAAACCACTGGTCCTGTCTTCCCTTCCTGTATTTCCAGGCCTCCTGCGGAGAGCCAGGGCATGAACAGTGAAAAGCCGGTTTGTATCAGACTGTGATTTTTGTTGTAAAAAAGCCAAATCGCCGTTAAATGCCGTGAGAGCTGGAATACACCAGCCATCCTGTGGAATGAGAGGCTGTCGGTGGCAGGGCTGTCTGCTGCTGGGGATGGTTACTGGTACGGGGGAAGGTCCAAGGACAGGTCAAATGGTACCAGTTAGCAATACCCCAGAGGACAGGTATCAAGGATCACCCCTCTCAAGGGGTTTTTTGGCAGCAGCTAGCACCTGCCAGCACACCAGGATGTTTCCTCCCTCTTGTTTTTAAATTTGCCTGCCTCTGGCCACATCCCAAATGCGGATGCTGCCCTGAGCCGTGGCCATTCCCACCTCCCTGGTGGCTTTTCTGCCTTTTTGTCACCTCAGCCAGGCAAGGGAGGGGGTTCCACAGCTTGCCACCTGGTGGACACAGATCTATGCAGATGGGATTTTGCGATGCCTGAAAGAGGAGTTGGACCTGCCTCTGCAGAGCTGTGTGTGTACCCTGGATGTGCGCTGCCCAGCCTATCAATCCGGAGGAGAAATGAAGACCTCGGTGGCTTTTCAGCAGGTAGGAGGACTGGTGGTGGTTAGGAGCCCTGGTGGTGCCATGTATTTTGGATGGTTTATTAAATAGCTGAGTTTTAGCTAAAATTTCAGCTTAAATGTGGACAGGTTATTACGCAGCTGCCTGGTGTAAAGGTCTTGGGCTTTCCCTGGAGCATCTGGCTGCAGGCAGAGATGGAGCCGGGGTGGATGGGGACTCTGGCCAGGCACTTTCCAGCACCCATGGGGAGCACAGCCCAGAGCAGACTCCAGAAAACAAACAGTTTGCTCCAAATTACACTTACTGCCCAACAGCCATGTTAGAAATCAATGTCGTTACTCCCCACATGTCAGCACGCCTTAAATTTAAAAGAAAAAAATAATCCTCGCTCTCATTTTAAGGTTGTTTTTTTTAGCCCTACTTGCTTGCAAACTTTGTATTAAAAAAAAGAGGTGATGTTTTTGAGTGTGTGCATATGGTTGGCGGTAGCCAGCTGCCCTGAGTGATGCTCTCAGAGCAGAGAGAGGCATTGACACGTGCCCACGCCCCAAACGCTCCGTAGGGTGGGTTAGCCCATGGTGGCCATCCTGTGCCCTTCCCAGCCCACACACAGCTCTCGGTCGTATCCCAGGCTGGCGCTCGCTTGCCCAAGCTGTGCAGCAGGGACACGGCCACCTCGTGCCTTGGCTCCCGTGCCCTTGCTGGGGGGACCAGCTCTGGCAGCGATGTGCTGCGGGCGGAGGGTCTCTGCGGTGACTGGGTGCTGCCCACCGCCCACGGTCCAGGACGTGGCTGGGGCACTAGCTCAGGGTGAACTTGTGCAGCTGAGAACAGGTTGCTGGGTTGTTGTTTTTTTTCTTTTTTTAACTGGGAACTTAGAAGCAACAGGTTCATGTTTCTTTTCACATATGCCTCACATATTTGCCTTTTGTTGTTTTGGCTAAAGCGAGCCTCCCAGGACCCTGCGAGCACACTGAGCAGCATATGGCCTTCTACTTGCTTCATTTCCAGCCCTCATTTTTTCCCACAGTAAACCAGGCTTTTTCAGGCAATACTAATCCCTGGTGCCTGTCACTGGAAGAGAAAAGCATTAATAACTGCAGTTATCCTGGAAATATCTGTCACCCACATTTGTTTTTCCTTTCCCTTTGGGTAATCATGCTCCAGATCTAATTACTGCAGAAATTTCGTTTTGCTCCAACGAGCAGCATTTTGGGTTACCTCCCCGGCTGGTTGTAAGTTTAACTCCGCGGACGATGGGAGATCCGTATTGATTCACATCAGCCGAGGATCTGTTGCTTCACATCTTTATTCTGTGTGTGGCTTGGGGCTGGGGACATGGTGGCGATTGATGGCTTCAGGAAACCATGGGACTAAACATGCGCTGATGCGGGGCAGGATCCCGAGTCCAGCAAAGCCTGGGCGAGGCTTTTGGTGGTCTGAGTGGGGTCGGGATGAGCCGCTGGGAGAGCAAGGAGACACGAAAGAGTGTTTTCATCCTCTCACTGCAGCGTCCTCTGTTCCTGCAGGCTTCACTGCAGGGAGCCAGAGCTGCTGTTGTGACAGTGTGGCAGCTCTCGTGACGTGGGGATGGTGCCTTGGGGAGTAGGGGGATCTCCCACTGTCACCCCCATCGGCCGGGACAGCATTTGGGAGCTGCTGTCAGACCGATCCAGAGTGGGATGGCTTGTCCTCCCCCCTGGCTGACTCCCATGGGGGCTGCGGCAGGTGCGTGGACTGAGCGCGGTGCCTGTACCTACGGGGAGCGGATGCCACCCGACAGCGTTCGTCCCACCTTCCCTCCCGTTTACACACAGTTTTTTCGGGATTGATGATGACACCCACCCAAGGAGGCATCTCCTCTGCCTGCCAGCAGATGGGGACTGATGGCACCGTCCCCTGGGAGTGCCTTGGGCACCCACTGCTTGGGCAGGGCCAGCCGCTGGGTGAACTGGTCAGACTGGGGATGTAACTGTAAAATACACCTCTGTATAACACAGCATGACTCAAAGGGTGAAAAGGAATCACCTGAGAGGGAGATTGTTGGAGCAGGGCGCAGGGGGGCTTGGGCAGCGTGGGGACAGTGGGGACCGGGGCAGCATGGTGGGACGGTGGCAGTGGGCAAGGGGTGGCACTGGTTTGTAAGAGTAATTCAGTCGCACAGCTCAGGAGTCCACCAAACAGCCCCAGCCACAGCAAGCACAGGCTGGATTTGGGCTCGTGGGGCTGTAGGAAAGGCCATCGCACTGCGGTAGCCACGGGTCGTGGCTCCTGACAGGAGCATGTCTGTGAACTGGGACCTGGACAGAAACTCCCAGTTACCCCATGGTGAGCAAGACAGATAGCGGTGTGCAGCCCTGGAAGCGATTTGGGGACAGGACATGGACCCCCGGGACTGGGGCTGTGAGTCTGGAAGGAGCCATTAGTGCTGTCGTCAGGCGGTGGATTTGGGATCGTTCCTGGCTTAGCTCGATCAGCTGAGGCTGTGCGAGAGGATTGATGTTCAGGACAAAGCTCACCCGACCACTTCCACTTATGGAGAGGCAAAAAAAAAGATATATTATCCACGAGAGGGAAGAGGAAAGTATTGGGTTTTGCTTGTTTTGCTCCCCAGCAGCACTCAGACCATGAATGGAGAGAAAGGGGCTGTGAAAAAAGAGAAAAGCAAGGAAGGGGGAAACAAAAGGGAGACAAGATGTCTTTTCTTTTTTCCTTAATTAATCTTGGAAGGTGATGACAGCGTGGGATGAGAAATGGGAAGTAAATGCTCTGCTAACAGCCCTTCATAGAGATCTCTGGGTTTGACAAATGAGCTCCAAGCCACAGGACTAGGAACCGGAGCCCTGCCAGTACATTAGAGACAATTCAGCGGTCAGAGGGAAGAGCCAAGGGCTTGGGAGGGGAAAAAAAAAGCCCTCAGTCCCCTCCTCAAATGCCCCAGCCTCCCAGCTTGTGATTACTCGGGTTTCTCAGACAGCAGATTGAACCCACCCGGTGCCTGCCAGGGACCTGGTTAAACACTGGCCCTTGCTCCAAGGCTCCCGCTCCAACCTGCCCGGCCCTTCCTTCGGGGCAGGGATTTTCCAATTGACGTTTTAGCAGCAGGGCCAGCAGGTCTGACCACAATTCCAGTGCTCCATCACTCATGCTGGCACTTGTGGATCCAGAATCTGTCTTGCTCCTGCCATACATCTTTTTTTATTGCTTTGGACAAACCATTTGATCTTTTTTGGTTTGAGAGGTACCAATCCCAGCCTACATCAGAGAGGGATTGGGAGAATAAATGCAAGAAAGGCTACAGGTATATTAAGGGTGAACATCATAAATTTCATTATTTTGTGCCACAAAATAAGAAAGAAGAAATAGAATTAAATAGAAGAATGGGATGGGATGGGATGGGATGGGACATAGACAGAATAGGAATAGGAATAGGATAGGATAGGATAGGATAGGATAGGATAGGAGAGAATAATGTAAAAATTTTCTTAAGGCGACAAAAACCTGCACTTGGGAGTGATTACTTTTTAATTTGGTCATCATTGCTGTTCTGGAATTTGGTTCCATGACAATAGCTGGGTTTTATCTTTTTGCCTAGATTCTGATTATTCATCAGCAACTGGGGCTGGGGCTAGCAACAGCCCGAGTACGGTTAGAGACACATAGAAGTTACTCCCCCAGGACAACCCAACCTATAAACTTTATTGTCCTATAAAGAGTAACCTACAACACCAGAGGCTTTTCAGGGATCGATAAAATCAGCGTTAACTAAATCGTCAGCAGTCACTATCGCCTTCCCCCAGCCTTCTCTGCCGTTCCGTTCCAATTACGCTAAATTGGGACTCCGAATTCTGGGCAGGAGCCAAACTGTCAATCCCGCAATCAGTTATGAACAATGTAAGCAACAGCTAATCTATAAATGACCAGCTAGTCTGAGAGGCTCCTGTAATGATGCTAAAATAACCGTTGGGTTGGTAATTAGTCATGTCTGGAAAGAGGAAAAAAAAAAAATCCTGTTTGGGAACTTGGCCCCGGCAGTTTGGAGGCTTCAAAATCCATCAAAACACCGTCCTTCAAGGGTTAGTGAAAAGTGTAAAAAAGTGGGGAAAAAAATCCAAGGTGGGGGGATTTCAGATATTTTTAGGGACACAAGGAGGTGTCCTGTGACTCAGCAAATGGCCACGCAAGGTGGGCAAATCCAGGGCTCCCAGGGGCTTCTTGGCATCAGGGGCGAGGTGGTGGGAGCAGGTTGAGGTTGGCAGAGCAGTGCTGCCTGGGATGAATCGTTCCTCACGAGAGCATCTCCCTGTCAGCCAGTCCAAACACCTGAATATTCAAGTGCAGGCAGGGAACAACCCCCTGCAGCGAAGCAGCTGCTCACGGATTTGGGTTTAGCCAGCGCATCGCTTAGTAGGTGTGAAAAGCAGCTGCATGCAGAACGCAGCCATCCAGCAAGGAACGCTGAGCTGCCCTTAGCGCAGGGGCAATGGCAAATGGTGCAGAAAAAAACAAGTGAATGACATCTACCCGGAGGTGGGCTCCATGGCAAGGAGGCATTGTTTGTAAACCCAGCAGCGAGACAAGCCTGGGTGGAAAACACCCCTGAGGATGCTCCCTGCACTGTCCTGGGAGCTGCCTGGCAGTTTTTGGGCCAGGAGGACAACTTCTGGGGGTAAATTGGAGGAAACCCCCCCCAGCGTGAGCCCATGGGTGAGGACTGGGCTTTTTCCTGGGGAGGGTGCAGGGTCTGAGCATCCTCTGCAGACCTTGCACAAGTCAACAGGCTTGGTGGGAAAGGGAGGGCAAGATTTTGGGATGAAATAGGCATTTTTTTTTCCCTGCTGTCAGGGCTGGCTCGACTGCAGCGTACACCCTGGGTGAGCATGCAGGAAGAAATTTCCTAAATTTATCATTTACCCTTGAATACATATCAAAGGCTCCGTCTGCTCTACGCCTTTACTCATCTCCAGCCAGCCATCATCAGCACAGGTAAGAATACCAACGATAAAAAATTAAAAGCTACAATAAACATTATTGATGCCATTCTTAACGAGACAGAGAAAGA
This sequence comes from Syrrhaptes paradoxus, assembly GCA_013400615.1. Taxonomy (NCBI): domain Eukaryota; kingdom Metazoa; phylum Chordata; class Aves; order Pterocliformes; family Pteroclidae; genus Syrrhaptes; species Syrrhaptes paradoxus. The sequence continues at coordinate 19,153 of VZTO01021387.1, forward strand.
GAAAGAGAGGATGCTGCGGTGATAAATATCATCAGTCAGCAATAAATTACAGCCATCATTAGGTTTCTACATTGGGCCTGACAAATTATTTTGTGGAAGTACACGCTTAGCTGTGCCTTACACAGTCTCAGCTATTCCAAGACTGCACCTTAAAAAAAGATCGATGAAATTGATTGTGTATCAGTCGGAGATGCACGGCATAGCGCTCATCTCGTGGTACCGCTCCCGCCCCGGCTGAGCTCCGTACCCTCCCCTACTTCTTGGGGAGGGTACAGAGCATCAGTGAGACTTTTTGCAGTGGCAACAGGTTGGATGTAATGGGCTGAGGCAAGGGCAAGGCTGGTCTCTGCATGGCTGGGGAGGGCTCACCTACAGCTCCACATCTGGGTTTGCAGGCTGCAGTGACCCTGCCGGCTTCCTAATTTGAGAATTTGTGTGTTTTTATAATAGGGGATGGGCTCTTCCTCGCGTGCATGGGGACGATGCCCTGACAGCACATGCTGTGCTCTCCCTGAAGGCTTGCAGCGCTGCTGCAGAGTCCCATGGACCCGAATCTGCAGGTGCAGGAGCTGTCCCTTCTCCCTGACCTTTAGGTGATCTCACAGTTAAAAGTGTTCTGAATGGAACATTCTGTGGAGCCCACTGCAGGATGCCCCCGCCGCCCCCCAACGCCGTGTGTGCAGCCCCCGCTGCAGCCTTGGCTTTGCTCCCAGCTCTCCTGTTTCTCCGACATCCCATGTTCCAAGTGTCACCCAACCTCCCTCCAAAACGCCTCGTCGGTGTGTTGGACACCTCCGCCACACGTCGTACAGACCTCGATTTGCAGAACAGTGGAGAAAAGGGGAAAAACCCCACGTTGCATGGAAACCTTTACAAACCCCACTCATCCCCGTGCTCTTACCAACAGGCATCAGACGAGGTTCCTGCAGTCGGTGATTTGTTTTGTCCTTCTCCCGCCAGCTTGGATTAATCTCTGCTCCTGGAGTAGTGATGTCATTTCTCGGAGACATACAGCGGCAGGAATCACAGAGCCCCATAAATCAGACACAATTCAGGATCCATCCATCTCCCAGCCTGCTCCCCATCCCCGTGCCTTTGTGCAGGGCGAGGGCAGGTACTGGCACGGCCACCTCTCTGCAGGCTAATAAATAAAAAAAACTCCACAAGATGGGAGAGGTTTGGATAAAAGAGGGATTCTTGCGATGGAAAACAATTTGCCTTCTGCTGTTTTCCTTCCTTTTGATTGGGAGGAGGAGCCAGATGGTAGCAGGCGATGAAATGCCAGATGCCGGCCTCAAGAAGCAACACCAACATTTTAAAGGTTTATAGAATCCTATATAAAAATCATTCCCCCCCAGGTAAGCTAATCACTATATATGTGTGCATTTTGTTCAAGTGAGAACGGGGTTGAATTTTTTTTTCCCTGCTAGTGGGCTTTTTTGAGATAAAACAGTTTTCAGCAGCTGAAAGGGCTTCCGAGGGAACAAGTACCGGGCGACAGGATGCCTGCGCGGGTGTGGGAATGATGCGGGAGCAGAAGAGCTCTGCGTGCACCTGGAACGTCCCTGTCCTGCACGCAGGGGTCTCAGACCTGTCCCCTCCGAGGCTGTATAATGGCAGTATATACACCATATATATACATGTATATATAGTCTGTGTTTATATACACATACACAGCGTGCATATGTATATATATATACACGCGTACCTGTGGTACCTGGGTAACAAAACGGAAGCTCGGAGGGGACAGGAACACCGCTATTTGCTGTTGGTGGTGGTGATACAGCGTCCGAGCCAGTGTGGGCTCTCCCCTGGGGAGTTCACAAGCTCGCTCAGACACAGACAAACTGGTTCGAGAGCCTGGAAGGAGCCACCGAGGGCTGGAGGAAGGTGATGAGGCTCTGGTGCTCCCAAAAATCCAGCCGTTTGCCAAGCATCCTCTTGGCAGCCATTCGGCATAACGCTGCATCGGTCGTGGTGTTGGTCCGTTGTTCCCAGCACCACCAGGTGCTGTGAGGACAGAGCCGTAGTGTGACACCATGATGGTGATGGAGACCTGGAGGAGAACATGTCCCCACCCCAGGGTCCCACTCCCACTGGGAGCCATCACTGCCCGTTCCCTTGCCCAACGCAGGCAGCCAGCCCCTGGACACGGAGCAAAAGGCTGTTTATTTTGGATTAATTTTTAAAGATGACTTGTTTCGGATGAGTACCTGTCTGTCTGTTTGCCACTGCTGAGAAGATTCATTACTTTGATGGATTTGTGTAATTTTTTCAAGTGCTTCAGGTGACAAACAATAAAGCAGATGCCACGCTGGGCTCCAGAGCCGCAGCCAGGCGAGGGGCTGGTGGGGGGGGGAATTTCTCCTGGGGGAAAAATTTTCACACCCTGTTTTGGGCCGAGCCCCCTCTCTGGGTGTCAGCACCAGGCAAAGGGTGGGGGGAATTTGGGGTGTTTAGTGATGGTGCTGCTAGGAAGGGCACGGTCATGGGTGCAGCCAGGGAGACAAAATTCTATCCTGCCTGGGGCTGGGCTGTCCCTGGGTGTCTTCAGTGACAGCGTAACAGATGGGCACGAGCCACAGTGCCAGGGAAAGGGTCAGGAGGGCATGAGGGCATCACAGAGGGGTGGCTGGGGGAATCCGGGGTATATAGCGATGCTCGTGGTTTATGGAGGCAGCTGTGTTTTTCCATAGGAGCTCTCAAGAGGGAGAGATTTCATCCTGAGCATTGCTCCTTGAGCGGGTGATCATCTCTGCTGTAACTGCACGGGCTCCAAAGGAATAAATTAAGCAAGACAGGCTCAATCACTGCTCGTGACAGAGGCACAGGATTTACGGCTGCGGGGATCATGGACGTGGGAGTGCAGCACGGCGTCAGGAACCCATCAGTTGAGATGATGCTGGACCTAGGCAGCAGAAATGGCCCCGTCCCAGACCACCCATGCAAGGGGAGGGGAGTGGGGATGGGGATGGTAAACAAGGCTGTCTGTGATGGTGCAGCCAAGATAAGGTCAAGATGCAGAGTTAAGTCAGTGGGGCTCTACCTGGGGTCACTTACACTCACCCAGTGTTGGCATACATCCTTCCAGCTCCCCACCCCATCACAAGACGTTCTGTGGAGTCTCCAAGCACTGTGGCTCTCGGGGCAGGAATTGTGCTGGGATCGCAGATGGCAAAGCGATCCCCCGGCACAGACTGACACAAACCTCTCTGGTACCCAAAGGCAACCCAAGAGCTCTGCCCACGGCTGCTCATCCTCTCGGGTGCCTGCTGGGGAGCTATCTCAGCTTTCTAAAATGACCAAGAGAAGGTGAGGAGCTGAAGCCAATGCCCCGGCTTGCCTGTTTCAGGCCATTTCTTGGGTCCATGGAAGAACCAAGAGGTTGCCCTCATTTTCAGGGTCCAAAGCATCATATTTAAGAACTAGGCCACCTTTTTTAATGCCCAAAGCCCCCTTTGGAGGACGAAACTCCTCATTCTTAGTGTCCCAACCTGTTTTCTATGACCCACGACCTTTCTTTTGGGCCCTCAGTTTATTTCTGAGGGTCAAACCCTTCATTTTCTTGAGCAAGTCCTGGGGGAGAAACAGTTCAAGTCCCTGACCCCAGCAGAGCCGGCCTGGAGGACTGCAGAGTGCTTGGCCCTCAGAGCCCAGGGCCAGGGCCACATGAGTGTTGCCCAGGCGACGAGTCCCAGGGGGGCCCTTTGTGACATCACTGGGTGACAGCCTGAGGTTCCGTATATAGCCAGCGCAGCTCCACAGCCTGCAGTGTCCGGCAGGACAGGGACGGGACAGGGCAGCAGCCCAGGACTGGCAAGGAGCCCCTGAGCGCAGCCCACGTCTTTCCCCGCCGCCCCG
>VZTO01021388.1:0-13276 GCA_013400615.1 Syrrhaptes paradoxus
CCAAGGTTAACCCACCACAGCTAGTCTCTGAGGGAGGGTGAACCAAGCTGCAGTTACTTATTCATGTATTTGCCCTCGTGGGAAAGCATCTTTTGTACCAAGCACAGGCAGTTCCTCTAGTCTCCAGAGGAGTTCAAAGACAATTTGTCTTCTACATAGCCATAATATATCAGTTAAGAGGAAGGGAGAGTAGGCTATAGTACTTGCTACAAAATAATGTATGTGTGATCTGTCTCTACCTACAGTTTAGGACTAGCTACAAATTGCAATCAGATTAGAGGAAAATAAACAGGCTGTTCTCTGTGGCTGACAAATCCTGGGTAGAAAAGCAGATAGGAGGCTGTGGCAGTTGTACCCTGGGGGCGATGCACATTTTTACAAGTGTCCTGAAGGAAATCTGGCTGAAAGCCTTTCTGGGACCATGAATGTAAACGTGAACACTTAGAATTGCCTTTGTTTCTTCAGCTTCTCTTCTCCATCCTGTAACTGCGTTACTGCCCTGCTTTGAGAGGACAGGCAGAAAAAGTGCAACAGTGAGTATTCTGTATGCTTTTATCCACTTCTTGGCCTTGGATTGTGGAGCATCCTGCTATTGGCAGCTTTTCTCTGGATTATAGAAGTGTAAGTATAGTTTCAGCAGAGGTGTTTTCTCAAGATCAGCTGTATCAAGATCCAAGAATCTGGAAATGGCAAGCTCAGGGCAGTGACTAGCAATAGCTGTGATTGCTTACAAGTGGAGGACAATATTTTTTCTTACAAGTGTGTTGCAGGGTTTCCCAAAAAGCTCTTTGTTTGTCGTGGTCCTGTGAGAAAGAAAATTGAGAATCGACATAATGTTTGACTTCTTCTGTACAGTTGAAGCTTGGTACTCAAGGTGTAGTGAAATGTAACAGTGGGTGTGCATGAGAGACAGTTCTTGGCAGCAAACCATAATGCATACCACTGGGGGCAGGCCATTGCTTTCACTTTGGGCAATGGATGGGACAAGAGGAAAATACAATATATCACTTTTGATTTTAATAAATCTTAGGGAGCATATTGCAGTTTTTAGTACTCCTTCTTGACCAAACAGGCAAAAGCAACCTGGGACAGTAATTCCTGCTTTGAGCAGATTGACTCTGACAATGGTGGTGAGCCCCATGCTGCCATCACTCCCCATGGATAAATTCCCATTTGTTCACCTGATTTCAGCAGCTGGTATGGAAGAGAGGGCAGCCCTGGATTTTAGGGAAAGGTGTTCAGTATTATCTAGGACTTGCTTTTATATTTTAGATGCCAGTGGCTATACATGGCATTGACATAATGCCTGTATGGGGTAAGGTCTAAATATGTCTTAACCTCTTCAAGGTCTGGACACTAATACTATGTTAAGCAGTGACAGGGAGTTCCTTCAGTGCTTTTTCAGTCTGGCAAGGAAATGTTCAGCTCTTGGAACTTATTGCCATCTTTCCTTATTTCTCCCAGGTCATCCCATTTATATTTACAAATTTTCTTATTTAGCCTCTTGATGACTGTATCTGTCTCTGACTGTGAACTTGGTTTGCAGAACTGGTTAGCTCAAGGCAAAATGAATTAATGAAAAAGATCTGATTTCTGAAAACTTTTACTATTGATGATGACTTTCTGTAGGTTTACTATGTTTATACTTATTTAGAAATGCATGATAAACGAGACCTTATGCTTCCCTAAATTTTTACAATTGTTATCTGGCATAGAGACACTGAGTCAGAGCTATTGCATTCTCGACTGCAGAAGCATTAACCAGGGTTACATCTTTCTGTAAAGTGTCACACAGCACTAAACCTTGGGGTGTTGTATATAAAATCTTCATAAACAGATGTTAATAATTCTCAGTCGAATTTCTGAGAGACAGCACCATACAATTTCTGAGTGGAATAAATATGTGATACATGCAAAACTGAAGTAGTACTTAGAAGTCCGTGAATAGCTTTTAAACTAAATACTATCACTGGAAATTTGCTGGTGTACCTTATACAGATTTTCTCAAATTTTTGCTGATAATATATAACACAAACATCACATTTTAGCATAAGTACCTTCATTTTAGTACCTATTTATTACGACTTCTCCCTTAATTTTCTTGTAGAAATAATCTGTCAATGTGACTGCAATACCCAGTTCATACTTTGGCCTCTCCAGAACAGGACCACTAATTTCTTTTCCCCAGCATTTCCATGACTTTTGTCAATGAACAGCTAAAGATTCTCCATAACTATCAACAGTTCAGTCTTTGAGAGTAGACTGGTTTCATGATGTGGCAAAATGCTTGTTCTGCAAACTATGTTCAAATTGAGTCCCAATCTGTGGACGAGGGATTTGTTTGGGCCTTGGGTTTGTGATGGTCTTCAGCACTCGCTGGAATGAAGACTTGCTTCAAAACATCATTTTGCCTGGCAAGAGGCACCTCTCTGGCTAAAAATAAACGCACAAACCAGGCAATTTAAAATAGCTTAAAAATAACACACTTCCATTTCTTCCAAGCAGAAAAGTTATGTAATAGCATTGCAACTGAAGTAAGGTAGTTGTATCGTGTGACAGGGGCCTGGAAGATAGTCAGATGCTACAGTGATAATGGCCATGTAAGAATATAAATAGACTATAAAAATATTAATTTATAACTATAAAAAGAAAATTCAGTGGTCTCCAGAAAGAAACTTAGCTATCCTAGAAATGAACATGATACCTGGGAAAATGACAAATCAGAGCTAGAACCAGCTTCCTTCTCTGCTACAAAATCTGATGTATGCTGTGGTCTCCATGTTAATTGCTGCATCCACAACAACAACCTGTCAGCTTTTCTGACCTTAAATATTGCTTTCAGAAAGGCTCCATCACACTTCGTTTATGTCGTGGCAATATCACAACATAAGGTAAATCTCACAGCTTCCCTTTAAGACCTAATGCACCCTAATTTGCTTTTTAAATGTTCCTGTAAGTATGCACAGACCGGATGTGTGTTCCTATCTGTAAACTCTTTTTTTCTGTTGTCTCCTAGCTTGCAGCAGGGATTCAACATAGTTATCACAAATTTTGCTGTCATTTTCCTAGCCTGACATCCACATGGAGCCCAAAGTTTAATTAACTCATAGAACTTACATTGCCTGTGATGCCTTCTTACTTCGTTACGCTGTGCTCTCATCCGAACTGAGCATTCCCCTCTAATTAGAATTTAAAATGTTACACAAACCAAAATGCTGGAGTACGTGCACTGCACAGGTGGTAAAGTAGATGCCTGTTTTTAATTTCTCCTGAAAATAAATCTTACAAATGGCTGTAACATTGTTATTTAAAATATTAGCCAAAGTACTATTTTATTTTCAATGTCTGACTGATTCGCACTTTGGTCCATGAACATCTGTTCTTGACACTGTCAACAGGTCCATGTCCTTCCTGTGCTGAGGACTCCAGAGCTGGATGCAGTAATCCAGATGGTGTCTCACAAGAGCGGAGTAGAGGGGCAGAATCACTGCCCTCGACCTGCTGGTCATGCTTCTTTTAATGCAGTGCAGGATACCATTAGCCTTCTGGGCCGCAGGTGCAGATTGGTGGCTCATGTTGAGTTTCTCATCAACCAACATCCCCAAGTGCTTCTCTTCAGGGCTGTGCTCCACCCAGCCTGTATTTGTGCTTGGCATTGCCCTGACCCAGATGCAGAACCTTGCACTTGGCCTTGTTGAACTTCATGAGGTTTGCACAGGCCCATCTCTCAAGCCTGTCAAGGTCCCTCCATGGCATCCCTTCCCTCCAGCATGTCCACCACACCACACACCTTGGTGTCGTTAGCAAACTTGCTGAGGGTGCACTTGATCCCACTGTCCATGTCTTCCACAATGATGTTAAACACCTCAGTCACAATACTGACTCCTGTGGAACACCACTCATCACAGGTCTGCTCCTGGACATCAAGCCATTGACCATAACTCTTTGAGTGTGACCATCCACCCAGTTCCTTATCTACTGAGTGGTCCTTCTGAGAAATCCATGTCTCTCCAGAGACATGTATGTCACGTGAGACAGCATCAAAAGTTTTTTACAAGTCCGGGTAGAGGACGTCAGTTTCTCTTCCCTTATCCACCAATGCTGTGACCCTGTCATAGAGGGCCACCAAATTTGTCAGGCATGATTTGCCCTTAGTGAAGCCATGTTGGCTGTCACCAATCGACTCCTTATTTTCCACGTGCCTTAGCATAGTTTCCTGGAGGATCTGCAACATTATGTTGCCAGGCACAGAGGTGAGACTGACCTGCCTGTAGTTCCCCTTTTTAAAAATGGGGGTTATATTTCCCCTTTTCCACTCGGTGGGAACTTCACTGGAGTGCCATGACTTCACAGATATGTGGCTTAATGGCTTATCTGCCAGTTCCCTCAGGACCTGTGGATGCATCTCATCAGGTCCCATGGACTTGTGCACTTTCAGGTTCCTTAGATGGTGTAAAACCTGATCTTCTCCTACAGTAGGCAGTGTGTCAACAACAGAAGACTGAAATGAAATATGCCTAGTATGACTAACTACATGATGTCATTGAGTTTATGAACATTCTTTATTCTCTTTATTGTCTTCTACTTAAATTCCTTGAAAGGATTTAAATGGTACTTTAAATGGCTTACTGCTTTTCTGACAGGTGTCGTATTAAGTCAGCTATATCTCAGCAAATATGTTTATCAGATGGGAATGATACAGCAGCCTTCCTGTGCATTACTATAATATTTCTTCACAAAAAGTTATACTTAAATGACAGTTTGGATTTCCTCTATTTACTGTTTAATACTGTTTATCATTAAAATTCTGTTTCCTCATATGCCTCACTGCACAAAATTGGTAAATGCTTTAAGATGTTTTCCTGTATCCACGTTGATTCAGTTGGTGTAGGAATATTTAAATACAGACAGCCTACATTAATAACTATCAATATATATTGAACATTTTCTTTATAATCAACTGATTCTTGTCGAAGATATTGTAAGCAATGTGCTTCTTACCAAACATGAGACTGCAGACAGAAAGAGGTAGAAAGAGACAAAGGCAGAGAACAGATGTTTAGGGCCACAAAAATGGCCAGAGGGCTGGACCACCTCCTACATGAGGACAGTCTGAGAGAGTTGGGGTTGTTCAGCCTGGAGAAAAGAAGGCTCCAGGGAGACCTTAGAGCAGCCTGAAACAGCACCTGAAGGGGGCTACAGGAGAGATGAGGAAACACTCTTTATCAGGGAGTGTAGTGATAGGACAAGGGGTAATGGTTTTAAGCTGAAAGAAGATAGATTTAGATTAGATATTAGGAAGAAATTGTTTCCTGTGAGGGTGGTGAGACACTTGAACAGGTTGCCCAGGGAGGTTGTGGATGCCCCATCCCTGGAGGTGTTCAAGGCCAGGCTGGATGAGGCTTTGAGCAACCTGGTCTAGTGGGAGGTGTCCCTGTCCATGGCAGGGGGGTTGGAACTGGATGATCTTTAAGGTTCCTTTCCAACACAAACCATATGATTCTATAATATTTAAGATATAACGATGATTTAAAAGAAACATTACAACGAGGTGCCACTGGGAATTCCAAAAACAAGGTCCATACCTCTCCTTGGTTGGGTAAAAGTCACAGAAGAGACCTCTTTAAATGGGAGAATATAGAAAAATTCCACACAGTCACCATTCATAATTACCTGCCAAAATCACAGGTAAACTTCGAAATTTTCCTTGGTTAACTTAATGAGAAAATCTGTTTTTCCTTCATTATTGCAGAAATAATATCTCCTATGAACAATGTTGTTCTGTCCTTCTCACCCAACTATTTTTAAGAAGTGGGAAGTGCAAAATTACTTCATTTGCTGTTTTGATGAGAGGTAGTCTCCTGTCCTCAGGGAAAAGAAAACAGAAAACAAAAATGGATTTCATGGGTTTTTTGGTAGGATGTAATCTCATTGTTTTCCAAACTTTCCAATTATATCTTCTATAGGATTTAAATTTCTTTTTCCTCTTACTTCTAATGGGCTGTATGGTTTCAAGAAATTTATAATCAATAGGCTGGGTAGTCAGTGGTTTTGTGTTCCTTCCTATCTTTTCTTAAAGATCTTTGTTTTTTAAAATTTTCTTTGGCAGTGTCCTTGCATGACCTCACAGAGAAAGCAAGTTATATCCGTCTTTTAGATCTGCCTACTCATAGTTGTGCTGTCAATGCATATCTCAAGTTCCTCCAGCCGCAGTTTGATTTTTCCTTTCCCTGTGCTAGCTACTGAATTTTCATTGGCACTCTCAATCTGCACAGCTTGAGTGACATATATTCTTTTCCTCTGTAAGCCTTTTTTCACCTGTGTCTTCTTGTATTAATTGCCAGTATTGTGTTTTCAAGCTGTAATTACTTGATTTTTTTTTTCCCCCGGAACCTTTCGTCTTCTTCATTTTGGTATTGGATTTCTTCCCTGTGGCATTCATTTGTGCATTTTTCATCAGCTAAAGCACTAACTACAGTTATTTCTTTTTCTCCATCACATCTAATAAGTTGCTCATCTTTTTATTTTCTTTTTATTTTTTAAAATCTGAGTGCTATTAGACTGTTTTTTCCTGCATTTATACTGGGGGTAACTGACAGACCACAGTCTGTTTTTCAGTCCTTAAGAAGTCACTCACCATAAACAGTAAATAATTACTACTAATAATAAAACACTTGCTTCCAGCCTCTTGAGACAGCTATTAAAGTTTTCCCATAGCACCCTGTTCCTGAAGAGGTTTCAAGCTTATATGATGGAGAACCCATGCCTTCCCTCATCACTGGAATCCACATGCCAATGGGGCATTTCCCTTCCTGGGTCTTCAGATGCCAGCCAGGGGCTGCATGATCACATTGAGCAGAGACTGCCCGCAAACCTTCCAGGCTCATGAGCCATGAAGTCATCTTTAGTCTATACTGGAGAATTATTAGATGGAAACCCATAACTCAGATTTATTGTCGAGGGCTCTTGGATTCTTGACTGAGCAGATATGATGGTAACACTTTGCCAGAAAGACTTCAACCTCTTCATTGCAGAAGGCTAGCACAATGCTCATCTGCTCTTAGTCTCAATGCAGTGTTACATAGAAATACTGATAATTGTCAGATACACCTGAAATGAGGCTACTCTTCAGGCATAGGTTTTCCAGGCTGGTCAGAAGATAATCTGACTTGGATACCACCTTGTTGCTGGCCAGCATCCCCAGATGGTGAGAACAGTCTGGGCAGGAAGCTTATTGCAACTCAGCATTGACACCCAAATGTCACTAGGTTCATAAAAAGTCTGTCTAGGTGGTTTGCTACATGTTGTTGGCAAGATAAGGGGAGAAATATGCAAAATGTTAAGCAATAATGACTGTCACTGGAAACATTCAAGGTCAGGTTGGATGGTGCTCTGGCCAACCTGATTCAGTGGAAGATGTCCCTGCTTTCTGCAGGGGGGTTGGTGACCTCCACGGTCTCTTCCAACTCAAAATATTCTATGATTCTAAATTATCATTATTGTTAATGTGTTGTGCTCTTACTAAGGAAAATAAAATAAAGGGTGAGCAGAAGAATGAAACAGAATTTTAGGTGGGTCTGCGAAAATACCTGATGATAAGACTTGAAGAGCTAGATCTGTTTAATTTACCTGAAATAAGATTGAGGTGGGAGGTCACAGCATTAGATATTTATGGGAGAATATAACAAACATAGTGCTCTGTTTGCCCTTGAAAATAATGGTAAATGAGAACTAGAAGGTATAGTGTCCATTCTTTTTAGCACTGAGACTAACTGGCTGAGTCTGGCCAAGCCCGTGCTATTAGACTCTTTAGGCTCCCAGTATAGGATGATTACATCCATGCTGCCTACTCTGAAATATGCACATTTGTGCCTGGGACCGGCTTGGTTATCAGCAGATTTGGTGAGGACCAACTAGCCCTCTACCATTCTAACAAGTTAACTGTTCAGGTGATGAAACTTCAGAACCTGTGTTCAGGTAATCATATAATTTAATTCACTGATAAGGACAACCTTTTTTCCTCCAGAAACTTGGGCCCAAGTGTGTTGTGACTACTTTTTGGGACTCAGAATGCATTATCAATTTTTTTTTTATATGCACATATCTTGGATTGGTGTTATTAAATATAATCTCACCTCTGTATTGACAATTCATATTGAAACTTTCAGGAGAACAAGTTTGCTATAAATTTGTCCAATAGTTCTTGGTTTTTAACCAAATTGAGGAAATATAACAGTTCTCTCATAAATTTAAGCTGGTACTTAGGAATCCATTAAATCATTCCATCCCTCTTTCAACCCAGGGAGCTCTTCCTGGCACCAGTAAAAAAATACAAGAAACAGCACACCATTTCTCCCATGGCATTAACTTTGGATAATTTCTAACCTTCAAATATACTCACTAGACATTTGCTTAAAAATGTAATTTTTTTGGAAAGTGTTTTTAATCTACAGGCAAGGCCCTATGTCACTGCATCCACTACCGACTGTTGCTGAGTAACAGAGCAAGGGAAGCAGCTCACTCTGCTGCAGGATCCTGCGTGGTACTGCTGAGCTATTTGCACTGCTGAGTTCAAAGGGATCAGAATGTGATGTGAGGCTCTGGTGTACGAAGTCCACCTTCTGTGTGTAAAGTACAATGGAAAATCTTTAGAGTTGCAAATGCTGTAGCTGCACCTCACGATCCTTGCCGATGAGGCTGTGCTGCTCGCAAGTGCAGCTTGCACTGGATTTGCACCAATATGGGTACTGTGCTTTTTGATATCTCCCTGTCTCTCATTATCCCTGAATAGGCCATTAAGAGAGAACAGGGACTGCTCTTCCAGGTGGCTCTATAGATGACAGATTCGCTTTATTTAATAAGTAGGAAAAATTACTTTTGCAGTTCAGAGAATTAGGAAGGCAAAAAGGAGGTTTTCTGCAGTTAGAGGTGAGATACTTCTCTATTACAGTGTCCATTACAGGCAAGTTAAAAAGCACTTAATGTAAATCAGAGGTGCACTGTTTTTGGCTTTTGGCTGCAGGGCCTAGGTGTGTCCATGCCATGAGAGACACTGCATTTGAAAGACTGGGCGGAAATGTTAAAACAGAGGGAAAAATGGGAACAGCATTTAGAGCATGTGAGAAAAAGAGATTGCAGCCACTTGCTAAAGAGGAAGAAGCCAATCAGCAGAGAGGAATGCACAGCATGTGATTTTACAGACTCAGAGGTTGCTCAGTGACTTAGGTGCCTTCACCTTTGTAATGCTAAGGGACATTTTGCTGCAGTTTTGTAGCTTGCCTTGAGCTTGAAGTTCTGCAACATTTCACACAGGCTGCTGTGTCAGTGGTTTTCCCTTGTTGCTCCCATGCTGTTATTCTGCTATTATTCTCAAGGCCTTATTCCTGCAAACCCCAACAGAACTGTCATGGTGGATTCTTTTGGCAAAAAAATTGCTCCGAGCATCAAAACCACCCTTTTCAATTTCCTTTCCCTGCCCTTTAGTTGTAGCTTTTGGGTTATGTTATGGGAACTCAATAATATGCAAACACCTACCTTATCAACCACCCAGACTGCAGCACCAGCCCTGGGTGAATGTGTGTTCCAGACAGCACTAACAGCACCAGAAGCAACAACCAATATAAGGGTCAAGTGGATCCTGATGAAAAATTTATAGTCCCCATGGGAAAGATCACTAGGGTTCACCTGCTGTACTGGAGAGGAGCCCAGGGGAGATGCTCACTGGGCACTCCAATTGCTTCTCTTCCCAAAGGGCCACTGGGGATAGTTTTTCTTTTATTATTTCTCTCTCCCCCTTAGTTTTTATTTTTCTCTGAAACTAACTTTACTATAGAGCTGATGTTTACCATCAGTTAAGGACCCTTAAGTGTGTCTCACAACACAAGGCAAACATATATTTAATGAAGCTTTTCAAAGGAAAACAGCATTGCTCTATTTTTAAAGAAGATAAAACCTAAGATTTTTCAAACACCATTTAAAGTCTCTCTCAGCAGAAAGCTCCTCTAGCAAGGCAAACAAAAGGGCCTTTCAGTGCTCTTTCAAATCCCATATTTTTAGCAACATTAATATTTGCATCTGGCTTAAATACCTACTTTGGGTGGTACAGATTCCTAGGAATCTTGAGGCTGGAAATTAGTATTATGATGGTCATCCGGTTCCTGGTGGGGAAGAAGGTTCCACTACACATAAATAATGGGATAAGAAAGCTTCCTGAAGAAGTCAGAATCTAGCAGATGTAATTGGCTGTGGAACAAGATTCATCATTAGTGGAAGTGCTGAATATGAATAAGGGGCAACCACCAGAGAGGAAAGCTACCTTCAGGATTTCTTGCAGCCTCTGCTAAATAACCTGCTTGAGAACTGCAGTGTAACTGGCATGACCTCGGAGTTGGATTGCTCCTGAGATCTCAGACGAAACACTCATGAGCCTGTTAATGATGAGAGGCTGATGGCTGCATGATATGGGACCACGGCCCACCTCTACTCAAAGACTACCCTCTGTGAAGCAACAAAGGAAATAAGAAATCCTGGAAAGTTCCCCTTGAGTCCTCTCTCCTCCCACTCTTATTGCAGCCTTGTGTAGACCCTGTCTGAGGAGCATGTGAAGAGGTAAGGGCCCACATATATTGGAAAAAGCATGCTGGAGTCTTGTGCTTAGTAAGCCCACAGCTCCCTCTGGAGGAAAAGCCCCCAAGAAAAGCACTAGATAGAGGATTAGGAAATCTTCATTAGTATGGAGTCACCTGGTGCACAATAGACCCTGGACTGGACAGCCACTGCTGCTATTGTTTCCAGGAAAGCCTACCACCTACATATTCACCAGGTGTCATTTTGGCAGTGTCATTTATGGCAGTTGGTCTGGCCAAGGTGGAGATGCTGAAGTTGACAGCCAAGTGTGGGTGCACACTTGGGCATGAATGCCAAGGTGCTTGAAAAGGTGCTGTCAGCTTTGGGATTGTTCAGCATCTGTCTGAATTCTGCCTTGCACTTCCTTCATTTGCTGCTATCTTGGGAGCTGCTGTCTCACCAGTAGAATTATACCAAGACCTGCCACATTTGTCATGCTTATGCAGAGTTGTTTTCAGTCACAGCATTTAAAAAATCTTCTCTAGCAAAACAAACATTACTGTGTCACTTATTGAAACAATTTGGGTTTAAAGCTGAATTCAACAACAAAATTTGTTTCTTACTCAGCAATGTATGCCTAGGATAAAGAATCTTGGTAAAAGCTCTCTTGTTTTCCACAGTCATCTCTACAAGGAAGGCCAGACTGACCCTGCCTTGCTGAAGAGGGAAGGACAGAGTGACCCTTCTGAAGTTCTTCTTATTTCCAGTTTCTGATTTTCTTACTTTGCTCTCCTGTGTACAAACATAACCCTGGACTTGAGGTCATGGTAAATATTCTGAATCTTCATAATTTCTCCTGAAATCAAAACTCTGTTTTGTTCTGGTAAGAGTCTCATGCTGTGCTAGAAGCTAGGTTGTTAAGAAACAAATGGAAAAATTTCCCTCCGGTGGAACTTTGCATACACTATTTTTTATTGTTTACTTAAAATAAAGTATATTAAACTGCCAGCAGCAACAACAGCCTCATATTTTTTCTTTATATGAATAAAATATGAAGAAGATAAAAAAATATTTCCCATCATACTGTTGAAGGGCAAGATGTGAAAAACCTGGCAAATGCTGTACAATTTAATAAAATTATTGAATAACTGTTGAAAAATAGGTCTGGGAAACAAAGGTAAATAGGTGCAATCGTGTAAGATAAAGCTCCGTAAAAGAAAACTAAATACATATGCATTAGTTCCATCATGTGAGAAATAATTTAGTGATAAAAGTAAGCAGAACCATCAAAATTCAGTAGAATGACACACAATTATACTTCAAGGCACAGTTTCAGCAATGGAACAGAAGTCACTTTATAACAAAAATTTTAATTTTTTGTATTTTGTCTGTTTAGTAGAGTATGTGTCAGAGGATCTTAATCTGCCATTTTCTGTGCATCCCTAAGAATCCTTCCCCTGTTATGAACTCCAGCAGCAGCTGGTGAAAACTGATGGTCCAGTGCATCTTTCAGCTTTTCTACCAACCAGCACAGACAGGCCCAATCTCTCCATTGACAGCAAATTAAAGAACTGCAGTAGAAGAATAATAGCTTTATGTCTGATGTCTGGGACAGCCTGCTCATAATCTGACTTTCTGCCATTAGTGAGTTGTTGCTTCTGTCTGTGCTGTACCGCACCGACAAATGGAGGAAAACGTACTGGCTCTGATGCTGGAGTTATTCTTCCTAGGTGTCTGTAAAGCATAGGGATGAAGAACACTGCCCATATACAAAGAATGAGCTTGGAATAAATTCTCAGTTGTTAATACGGACCCTGTTTTTCTCATCTTTACTGCTCTGATGCCAATGAAATTCATGTGAAAGCATACACAGCAGCATCAGGAATATGTCAGTTCATTTAGTAGACTGAAAAAAACAAATCATGTTTGACCCTGCTGGTTCTGCAAATAATTTTAGGTTTTATTTTGATGACAGCTCAACTACATATGGCCAGATAGGATTCCATTTGTGGTTTGTCAATACACTTTAATTTCTCAGCTACTTTAAAATGCAAAGTCAAGGGCTAATTCTGTGCTTGTAAAAGGGGAATTCACGTCTGTAATGACTTTCATCAAAGAGCTTATCATCATGGGACAGTTAATAAAAATAATTTAATGAGCCTTCACATGATCACTTTGAGGTTGACATATTAATATGATAAGCCCTTGGCAGATGAGGCAAGTATGTTGATAACATTCATACATGCTGTGCAAAATCAGAGGCTCTGAAAGATTAATTTTTACATTCTGCATTCTCAAACCTCTGACTTAAACCAACGACAAGTGTGTTCATCCAGAACACTTTAGTGAGGAGTAAGTTGTGGCAACATTGCTTCTGATACTCTTTTTTAAAATTCCCTTACCTCCATTCAGTCAGCTGATAGGTTGAAAAGCAGTAAATCACAGAAGCTCAGGTGACATTCTTAATTTATCAGCTCTCTGCATACCAGCTTCCCACTACACTCTCTTTATGTTTGCAGGTATTAGTGAAAATAAAATCTCATGGAAGGAGAATGAGTTATTTATCACATTTCCAGCTCTGAAAATGAAATGTCAGAGAGAGTTCAGTGGAAATGTCAAGAACATATGAAAAATTTCATTGTGTTAAGATCTTTCATTAATTTGTCTTAATTGATTGAAATAGCTCAAATTTGAATGCTATGCCCAGAAC
>VZTO01021389.1:0-15103 GCA_013400615.1 Syrrhaptes paradoxus
CTCCATGCTGCTACCTCCTAAATAGTTTTACCTTTGTCCTGCTTTACTACATCTATAAGTATTTCAAGCTTTATGTTAATTAACATTTTTCTATGCCTTCAGTCCTTGTTTTATGTGTATTTTGCATTCATAAATGTAATTGTTTTAAACCTGATTGGTAATATATGTTGGCAATAAATTATTTTTTAAATTAGGCAAAAAAAAAGAAAAGAAAGCTGTACCTTAACAAGTCTCCATTTTGTATAACATGAAGCTGTAGGTGCTCCGGAAAATATCATTCAATCAATGAGAAGAGAGGAAGTGGAACCAAAAGGTTAATCAGTTAAGAAGGATAGAATTTCCTTGCAAAGGGTTAGATTTTCTCCATTGAACATCAGCGGTCCTGATTAGGATATTATTCATACACGTATCCATACATTGGTTTATTTATGTATTTGTATTGTGTTGCTATACTCAAATATATGGGTGCTATTTCGCAAGGTGATATAAAAAATGAAGCACCTAAAGACAGCTTTAGTACAGGTATAATCTTGCTTATTTTTGTCCCAGTATATAAGAAAGCTGTATATCTAAATTTTCCAGAATTTTTAAAACAAGTAAGATGTGTAACAAAGGAAATACCTAAGGACCTGAACTTCCCTAATAATTCCTGACATAGCTTACAATAATATTAAAAGTCATTTGTCTGTTCTTCCTCCATCATTACACAATTTCATACGTTGTACCAGCTTTGTTATAGTTTTACAATTGCTTCATGTTGAGCAGCAGATTAAAAAATATAACATTTTTATATGATTTCTTATGTCTTACTGGGTACATTCACACATTTACTGTTATTCATATAGGAAAAGTCCTGGTGATTACTAAAAAATATGAGAGCCCCTGTGCATCACAAAGGCTCTGACTTTCAGGTATTGTAGTCTAGTACAACTTGTCTAGCTTTTCTTCAAATAATACTTCAGAGTCTTATTTTTATTCATTATTTTTATTCTTATTTCTAAGGAAATATTTGAAGTTTACAAATGTCAGCATCTTGTCTTGCCAGGAGAACCATACAGAAGTCAAAATACATACAGTCTATGGGAAATTCAATATGAAACACTTCAAGATTGAAAGAAATAAAAACAAGCCAGAAAACGAAGAGGACTGTGTGTTTAAAAATGCATACCTTTGACTTTAACTTTTGCTACTCATACATATCCCACCTATAAATTCAAATCTGTTAGAAAGACTGCAGTTAATCATCAGACAGAGCATTTCAAAGGCACTTGTAAAATCTGTGAAATTGTCACAGTGAAACTCTATTACTAGTTGGTATATATCTCACCTGAGAAATATATCCATTTACATGATTGACAGTTATATACATACTTTTTGCATAGGCAAAGCTGCTTTTTGTTTCCATCTTTGCTCATAAACAGGCAAGATGGAGTTTTGAGAGTCCCTTTCTTAGGTGAATGGTAGATGCTTTAATAGTTCAGTTGCTCTTTGAGAGCTGACAAACAGAGTTGCCGGTATATGTTCCACAGGTTGTATGGATAGGGAGGGGAAAATGTTGCTTGGGATGTAGATGTTTTGCCACCAGTGCTGGCATTGCACAAAACATTTTCTGTGTTTAGCCTCTTGTCAGTTTCTGCTGTATGCTGTTTCTCCATACAGCTGGACTGGATGTTTTTCCATTTCTGTTACCACACTGGGTGGGTCTGATTTCCTTCAGACATACTTCTGCTTGTTTGTGTTGCTTTTTCACTACACATAGTGTATGCCAGTGGCAACATAATCATTTCAACAACTATCCCTCCAAATAAACTTGTGGTTGGGTTTATTATTACTGGTGCTGGCAAACCAAGCTCTTTCTGTAGGCAAGCTTAGGCCAGCTGTAAATATGTTTTTAAAAATACAGGCATGCATCATGATGCAGGAGTAGCAGGGGTCAAGTATCACATTAAATACCTATCTGCCTTGTCAGTATCAAAACACTTTTTTTTTTTAAATTGTAGCCTTATCTGCTACTTTGTGCGCATCATAGTCCTCTTGTTGTTGCCTTCCTCTAAAGAAGGGTGCAGTAGCAGTGGTACCTACAGGTAGAATTTTGAAAAGAATGAGATTTAAGGTGATCAGTCTCTCCCTGGAAGAAAGGACAGCAGGTTTTTGATGCCAAAAAAATAAGTCAGGTCTCTAGAAATCTTCTTGCTATTAGTGAGATTGTGTGGTGCTTCAGAAGTCTTTTGAATTCTTAGCAATTAAAAAAAATGGAAAGAAATAAGGGAGGTCTTTCTCACATACAAATTCAGAGTTCTCACATTCAGTATTCACTGAAACGTTTATTCTGTACAATCCATTTATAATAACCTCAATTCTGAGTGAAGAGAGTGAAATGAGTGCTTCATTATTACACCTCCTTCTATATTGCCTGTTTGTGACAAAGCCCAAACTAGTGACCACACGAGATCTTTCTGACGTGAAGCTTTTAGTCCTACAAGGAGAATCTGAACAGGAGTTCTCTTGCAGCCATATTCCCTGTATCCAAAACCAGGTAACGATTTTCTGTAAATTAGATGCTGCATCTGTCCTTTCTAACAGAAGAAAAGAGACATTTTCTGTGTCATAAATTGGCTGCAAGACAAGCTTAATGTGTTTTGTAATGTTCTTTATGGAGAGAATGCAATATTTTATATAGACAAAATATACTCAAGTGCAAGGGCTGATTATAGCCACACAATTAAGAGAAAGACATTAAAACTGTGCAGAGCTGCCTGCCTACCAGCAGCATGGTGTGTCGATGGCTCCGTGCTCAGCAGCTGCTTTGAACACCCTGGTCAGACTGCTATGCTGAAATACGGATTTTCTGAAACTTCCTCTTGTCTGGCAATGGCACCTTTACCTGTGTAATAAGATTAACAGATCCACCTGAACGACAGAAAAGCCTTGCCAGTCAACTGGAGATTAGCATCTTTTACAGTGGCAAGCACTTAAAATTGACAAACTTTTTCCAAAAGATAAATAAGACACATAGAAGACTAGAACTGGGCCAAATGTTATAAGACTGTAAGTAACAGTTAGTTCCTGATTTTCACTGAGGTTGTTCAGTCAAAAAATGCTGTCCACAAAGACTGGTTGAACTTTAGAAACTAGTGAATAGTTCATATTTAGACTTAGTTGAACTTGAAAATTTAAGTCAAGAGAAGCTATTTAAAAATGTCTCAGCTATTGGGCAAGGTAGATAGAAAACTGTTCTCCTAGGCTATTTCTGCCACAAGCCCTCAAAAAACCCACAAAGCATACTTTCCCGGTACTGGAAAATTAAATAGACCTTGGAAGAATACAGATAAAATAAAGGCACAATATGTACAATGAAGAATAAAAATAACAAAACAATCTCACTACAGCACTAGGTGACATCTTCTGCATTTTAGAATAGAAGAATATTCTAAAGAATATGCCAGTATCAAAAGTAATAAAACCTAAAAGAAAGCAAAAGTAGGCTGCTTTTATTAACGTGTCATAAAGCAATTTGATCTTATTATGTTAGCATGAGTTTATTGAAATCAACAGGAATGCCAAAAGCCTTTAAAAATAGGGAAATGAAGTGAGTTATGGTCAGTAAGTTCTGCAGTGAATTCAGGGGCTTCTGACTGATCACTAGTGTTTCTGCTTAGACTCATGCTAAGTACAGGCAAACACTACGAGCTTTCTCTATTCCGTTCTGGCAGTTCAGCTCAGTGGTGACCTGCAATGCACTTTCCCTGTCCAGGGTTTCTCCTGAGCAAAGCTTGCCAATCACACAAAATTACTTAGTGGTTTTGGGATCTGGACATATATAGACAAGGGAATAAATGGAGACCACTACCAAACTAATTTAATGTGTATCATAAATCAGAAGTGAACATTAGTCTCCTGAGGGGAAAAAAGAGGCCTAGTGTATTAAAACACTTTGATACTTTTGATCTTCATTGCCGTAACATGAAGTATTTTCTAAACACCTTTAACTGAAACTGAAAGATATACTACTGAAATTCACTCTGGTCTTTCTATTCATTCTTTCTGAGCAAGCATGGGACTTCAACCGTCCTAGACACAGATACGTGATCATTTGGCAATGTTCAAAACCCCTTACCTAAAATCTATTTTTATGCCCAATGAATGCAGAGCCATTCTCTTTAAACAGTTTTCTTCTTCCATGCACAAGAAGACTGTTGGGTTTTTTAATGGTTTCTAGCTTTCTTCCAGTTGATATTATGGGAGATAACAAAAGACTCTGTATACCTTTGCCCCTGAGTAGACAGTGCACCCATATAAATGAAAAACCTGGTGAGGTTAATGGAATTGTCAATCTAATATTACCATTCCAAGTTTTATGATTTCTGTTTGTAATGAACTATATATGGCATTTATTATAAAAGATCTAACTTATTAATAACAATTACATTTAACACAGGCATGCAATCACACATATACATATTTAACTTTCAAATTGTATTGATCTTTTATTTTAATTGACTCACAGCTACAGGCTTTTTTAAATTAATGCCTGACTGTGGTTCAAACAGCTTCAATGCTTATGAAGTTTGGCCAATCTAAATAGAAAGTCTTTGTTTCCATAATGATTTATTTGAATCTGGTTCTGTGGATTTTATCAGAATGCAGTTCTTGTCATATAAGTAATACCACTTGAATACAAGAAAAAATAAGTAATCCAGTAATCCTCTGTATCATACTCACTTAACAGTCTCTCTGAAGTGATGGTGCTAATGAGTTTCATATTCTTCAGAATGCATTACTAACACAGTAGCAATCAAAAAAATTATTTGTTTCAGTCATTCCACATAGGGAAGCCTCACTAACTAGGTATTTTAGACATTGATAGTATTTTTTGGTTGACACTTGTTGCTTCTTTGTTGCAAATGTGAATAATGGCCAAAGCTTATGTTTTATGAAATGATGAAAAGAAGCCAGCAGTACTGAAAAATGAAAAAAAAAAGCATTTATGTAACCCACTACTGAGCTTACAAAACCAATGTGATTTTCATTGCTACAGGGCCACACTGAGCAGTCACAGTGAATCCATACAGCTAGTTATGCCCATTTCTGGGGTTCCTTCCTTGTCACCTTAGCCCTGGAATCAGAGGTACCACTGTCAGGCAGAATCCTCCTCTCATAAGTCCTGGGTCTGTAAGGTACAAATTTATCAGGTACCTCAAATAGATGTGACGAAGCATCTAATTTCCTCTGTTCCCAGAGTCACATGCTTGCTTCCTTGGTGATATCATCAAAGCCATGGCCTCTATGGGAAAGTGACTAAATGCCACCTGCACAAGATTGCTCAGATGTGGATATATTTGCCATGACTTCAAGTATTTAAAAGCTGAACACTTAATTTTAAGGTTTCTTTTCCTCTATACACTATATATGTCCAATGTTGAAGAACGGTGATTCAGAGGATGACTCAGAATGCCTGAACTGGAGCAGATAAGCATTTAATTTTAGATACAATCCAGCTGGCCTCAGTCTAGACTAGTTATACCCCTCCTTAAGGTAAATGTTTAAGATAGTTTTAGATGCATCACTTCAGAATTTCCTCCCCACCCCTGATACAATGGCTGATTTAGATGGATAGGTTTTAGATTATTCTGAGGCAGATGAGTTGATGTCCTTAGAAAATCGTAGATGTCCAAAGTTAGGATGTATGACTCTCATTTTAGCTGTGTCATTTTCGATACACGAAGTCCTGTCTGAGCAACACTTAAGGAAAAGACAAGACTTTCTGTAGCAAAGCTCTGTAGAAGCCAAACTTCTGCCATTCCAGGCAAAACATGACAATATACAGCTAATTCTTCACTTATAACTAAGATACCAGAGATCACCAAGATATTCCTCCACTTAATTATCCCAAACTATCTGACATTTTAAAAGTGCTCTGAGCTATGACTGTGTAAATTGGGAATTGCGTTAGAGGATGCTGATAATCTCTGTTTTGGACCTTTGGTAGCCCAAAATTCACTTAATTGGTAGCCCAAATTATTCACTTAAACTCAAAAGTCCCAAAGGAAGTGAGGGAAGGGTTATAAATGTACATTTTCCTAAACAGCTTTTTTGCAGCTCACATGGGAGTGAGTAACAAACAAAATTCCTAATTTCAGGCTGTACCTTAGTGAGCTGGTAGGCCTCATACAGTTTTGGGGGAGCAGATGAAGTGGCTGTTTGTTGTTGCCTCTGCTGATGAACTGGAGACATTTCACTACAGATATACCTGAAAAACTTTAGGTTGAATTGTTGTGATGAATTATGAATGTATTGTCCAGGGAAATGTAATCCTGGCCAATGAAACTGACCTAGGAGGGACAACAGTCAACAGCCAAGATACTTGAATAACAGTTCCTAAGAGGTGTTATAGCAGTTCCAGGAGAGAAAACTTCTTGCCAAACTGGTACAAAACATTTTGAAATTTCCAAATTAAGTCTTCTGTAAAATTATTTTAACAGTGGAAAAAATTAATAATAATTTGAGTTTTTACACTGATTTGTGTGGACAACTATTGCTTTTGATAATAATTTTTTCTGTTGGTTATTTTTTCTTGGCTGATTTTTAGCATTGTGAGTCCTAGAATGCTTCACAAGGGAAGGGAGGCATTGTTATTACCATTGCACTGGCAATGAGAAATTGAAACCTGATTTGAAGTGCATTACCTCAAGTCAGACAAGGTTATTATAATGACCACTGGGGAAATTACAAAACCTTACAAAAGTTTAGAGACATCTAAAGGTAGGGCATCTGTGTCTTAAAGCACTCTGTGCCTCTTAGTTAAAATAAAATTGTATTACACAACCTGAGTGATTTCAGGAGTTAGCAAGTGACTGATTTTCTGTTCCCTTGGTAAGCAATAATTCATGTAAACAGATTGACTGAAATTTTACTGTGCTACTGAAATGGGAAAACAATGAAATATTGTTTGAGACTTTTTACAAGCGAAAGTTACAGCATATGAGGAAAAAATGTTTTAAAGGTGGATAGTATTCAAAATATAATAATATTGAGAAACCTAAATTCATTCTTTTGAAGCAAGCAATATTAAAGAGACTGTTAGGAAAAAGGCCACTCGTTTCCTATACATGGAAAGAAAATAGGCATTAATATCCCAAATGTGCCCAGATCAGCAAATTTATGAAAAAATGTATGAACAGAGAACACCTGACATCAAAGCCACTTATAATTACTGGATCGTTTACATTTAATCAAAAATGCATGGGAGGGGAGATGAAGCTGGGAAAAATGAAGGTGCATTAAAAGTTTTAGCAAATGGAAGAAAAGTTTTGCCAGTTTGTGCTGTTTTTAAAGGCTATTTTCCTGGAACAAATTTCTGTATAGCTTGAATTCTTATGAAGTGCAGGTATCATCACTTGCTTAAACAAACCTTACATTTCAAGATACTATTGAGATCACTGTCAGCAGAATACAGCTGAAAGAAAAAAAAATGCAGTGCCCTAATTGTCATGGGTTGAGCAGAGGGGAGCTAATTTTTTTTTTCCTTTTCTCCCTTCTCTTCATAAATAGCTAGCAAGAAGCTATGTTTTGGATTCCTGCTCAGGAGAAAGCTGATACGAAGAGAACATTTGTAGTTATTGCTAGGATACTCTCAAGGACAAAATACATTCAGTCTCTCTTCTCTCCATAGACAGAGGGAGGGGGGAAAGAGACAGTCCGGCTTCTAGCTTGGGATTTGCTTTTAGGTCAAGATTGAGAAGCAGACTGACCAATTATTCCATCCCATGCACGTCATACCCAGTATATAGGTGAGGACCCTTCCGGGAGAGCTGGCTTTTTCACTTCCCTTGGGCTCCCTGCATTCGCTCTCCCAAGGCCTTGTTTTTCTTCCCCCCCCAACGGACGCCATTAGCTCTCGGCCCGGGACGCTTGTTATCTCCGATCTCCGTTCCGTGAGTGCCTCCGGGATCCTCCCTCTCCAGGGAGATCATTAGCTGGTTTTTTTTTCCCTGATTCGGTCAGCTCTCGGCCTGGGACGCTTGGGCTGTTATCTCCGTTCCGTGAGTGCCTCCGGGAGCGGCGCACCCCCCCCCCCCTTTACTCTTCCCCCCCCCTTTTGGGGAAATTGTGAGTGCGGTTTCTGGGGTTCTAATGAACAGCTGGGGGGGGCAGTATCGTTGGGTTTCTGCTGGCAACAGCTAATGAACAGCTGGGGGGGGGCAGTATCATTGTGTATCACCCATTCCCTCCATCCTCCAGGGTTATTGGCCGGGAGTGGGCTGGGCCTTTGATCATCGGGTGGGGAGGGGCAGAATTACTGTGTATCACATTGCATATTTGTATATAGTATTATTTCCAATATTATTGTAGTTTAGTTATTAAATTGTCTTTATCTCAACCCACGAGTCCTCTTTGCCATTTACCTCTTTAATTCTCTCCCCTATCATTGGGTGGGGGCAGGGACTGTGTGAGCGGGTGTGTGTGGTTTGGCCCCCAGCCAAGGGCCAACCCGCCACACGTAATTTAACACATAAAGTGAAAACACCTTAGATGCTTTGATTTTACTGTGGAAAACCAACATATGGTATACATGATATATATATATATTTTTTTTATGTGTATCACAATGGTCAGAACAATGAATTCCATAATTGCTTACGCAGCAGCAAATTATAGAAAAAAGTGCTTCCTCTTAGTAGGATCTGAGAACCTACAAAGCCTGTTTCAGAGAAGAATTTTGCCATCTAACTTTAAACACCTATAACACAGAAATCCACATCTGAGCCTATCACCTTAGGCACATTCAATCCTTTCCCGGCCCACATTAAATGTCTAGTTTAGGATGAGATGAAGTCTGAATATAAACCCAGAAGAGCATTTGAAGATGGAAGTAAAAACACACACTGATTATAGAACTGTATCCCTGGGAGAGAGAAAATATCCCCTATGCTTAAAGTTATTGAGAAAGATTTAAGAAATTGAGTTTCAAAAATCCAAATGCGAGTATGAAAGCTTTGCAGATATCTTGGTGTCTAAAAATCATTAATAATCAATCCTTTCCCTTTATATTCATATCAAAGTGGAAGTTTGGCACAATAATTATTTCCTAGTTTTCAGTAGTTGAGATTCTGCAAAGCTTTCCATGAGGAGGTTTCACAGATGATTTAATAGCACATTGAAAATATAAAGTACTTCTGCAAAATGTGGAGGTTGCCATGAAATATTTAAATATCAATAGATAAAGATGGAAAATGCGTAATGACTTTTCTTGTGGAATCGTTTCCTGAATATTCTGGATCCCTTTTAAATCTTAAGGGATCCACCTAACACCTTAATTGCTGGAAAAATGCTGCAATAGTTACATCTGTACCAAAATTGCTTTAACCAGGTCTTGAATTTAAAAACATATGTATTTTTATTGCAGAATATGAATTCCAATATATCTGTAATGGTAAAAATCACCTGAAAAGCTACTATACCAGGAGAATTTCTTGGCCAAGCAAACCAACTTACTAAGCAATTTTGCGAAAATTAAAATTCATTTCCTACACAGTATAGAGTGCTTTTTCACTATAGCCCCAGTAAATAGCTTTTTCGGTTGATGTTTCCCCTTTTTAAATTGAGAGAAGCAGTCATCCTGTTTCTTTCAGTTCAAGGGCCATAATACCATCTGAGCAAAAGTGTTGAGGATTTGTGAGAGACATTTAGATTATTATTTCATAGCGGAAATATTTCATAAGTTACTACCTGGTAAAACCAAATAAGACCGAACCAACAAAGCTAATTTTTCATGTCTGTTCTTCGTATTCCAGTGTAAAACACCGTGTACTTATTCTTGCCTAGAGACCTCACAGGTGAGCAACTCTATCATTAGTTTAGCAATGTTCTTCTGCTTAAGATGATAGTGCTGCTGGGGCTTTTTAGCCTCAGTATTTTGTGAAAAGATTTTCCTGGATACTAGAAGCAGCCAGCTTCTGCTACAGAGCTGTATCACAAATTGACAGATTATCTGTGGCATTCTACACAAGTCTTCTGGGTCTCAGAAACACAGGCTTTACAAGAACTAGATATCAAAATACACATCAGCTGTTCAGTAGCTTCTTATTTTTCTAACAAACATGAAGTTAGCATGAACAAAAGGTAATGTGTGCTGGTTAAAGTAGCTACTATTTCAGAAAAGATCTAGGAGGTCCCAAAACATAGCTATATATGCGATTAGTATGACAAGAGGAGACACAGGGGAAATGGTGAATACTTGTAACTGCAAATCTTACGAGTTTACAAACCCAACTGTTTGTTTCAAAAATAACACTCATGAAGTGAGTTCACACTAATTTTGATACTCCTTGCCAGGTGAAGTGTTCACGTGACCTAAATGTCCAGAAGGTATCTCTATGTCCCAATGAAGAGATTTTAGAAGGAGCTCACTCAAAAGGATACAGATTGCCTTGAAAATGATGTACACTAATGGTTACAAATCCTTACTCTTAGTTTTTTCAGTTACTAAAAATTCAGGGAGAAATTCCCTCCATTGAAAATCAGCCCACAGCATTCATATGTTAAAGTTTAAAATGCTTTTGACTCCTAAGATAAATGGAAAATTCTTTTTTTCTTATTGTATCCAGGAGCTTTTATGTAGTGTATTACAAAATAGCACAAAATAATGAAGTTTAGAGAAGTCATTAAGGAAATAAAAGTGTTTTTCAACTAAGTGAAGATGCCTACAATTTAAACAATAGTACTGCATTTGGCAGATAATTAGTCAATGATTGTCTTTGAACTCTGAAAATAAATTTAGAAGGAGCAGATAGGCTGTGCTCTAGAAAGTGACAGCTTTCACTGTTTTTTTTTCTTTTTAAGACTTTTCTTAAAGAGTTTTTTCAAAGGCAGTTTTCTAACCAAGTACTCTAATTATGTACACATGAATAGACCTTGAGGAAACCATAGAGGTCTATTCAACTATATGCCATACAGAATTTAATTTTACAGATTCTTATTATTTTAGTTCCACTAAATGTTTTTAGCTAAGGTTGACCAAAACTTTTCCCTTTGAGACCCTGTTTTGAATTCCTTATAATTGCCATATTTAAACTGTTCAGGTTGATATGCCCCATGCCACATGTCTGCTCTAGGATGAATCATTTTGGAAAATTCCAGCAGAAATAGCTCAGTAGTTTTGCAATATTAAAGAAAAAAAATTGTCCCCATTAATGTGCTATTTTGAAGAATACTTGAGTATTCTTTTTATTTCTGAATGAAACTCTCTCCACCTTACAATGGTGTCTCTGTAGAAATGGGTCCAAATGAAGCTCCAGATGAAATCTTAGCAACAAATAATCAATAACAAAATCTTAGCAACAAACAATCTTAGCAACAAAACAAACACACACACACGTGCACATGCACAGCTTTACTGATTTTATTGGGAGTCAAATTTTCCCATTTGGAGGAGTTTACAATTTTATACTAACTTCTAATACAAATTTAGTATTGTTTTCTGTTTATTTCGGCTTTGTCTGCTTCTCCTCTCTTTTTGCCTTCCTCCAGGCCCTTGCACACTGTCACGGTTTAACTCCAGCTGGTAAACACGACACAGCCACTTACTCACTCCCCCTGGGTGGAGTAGGGGAGAGAGAATTAGAAGACTAAAAGTGACAAAACTTGTGGCTTCAGATAAAGATGGTTTAATAAGTAAAGCAAAAGCTGTGCACGCAACAAATTAAAACAAAGAATCCATTCACTGCTTCCCATCAGCAGGAAGGTGTTCAGCCATCTGCAGGTAAGCAGGGCTCCGTCACAGGTCGCAGTGACTTGGGAAGAGAAAAAGCCATAACCCTGAATGTCTTCCCCTTCCTTTTCCTTTCCCCAGATTATTTATGCTGAGCATGACATTATATGGTACGGAATATCCCTTTGATAGGTTTAGGTCAGCTGTCCCAGCTGTGTCCCATCCCAACTTCTCATGCATCCCCAGCCCACTTGCTACTGGGGTGGTGTGAGAAGCAGAAAAGACCTTGAATCTGTGCAAGCACTGCTCAGCAATAACGAAAACATCCCTGTGTTATTAAGGCTGTTTTCAGTATAAATCCAAAACATAGCCCCATACAAGCTACTATGAAGAAAATTAACTCTATCCCAGCCAAAACTAACCCACACTTTAACTGACCAATAAAACCACATAAAGCTTAGTGCAGCAGGCACAGCAATCTCTGGACCCACAGGAGTAGGTGTACAGGTGCCTCAGACTGATGCCTTAGTGCAGTTTGCTGGCGGGAATGGGGACACCACAGGATCACTGTGACAAGAAATCCTACCTGAACTAGGTCTTTTCTTTCACAGATGTTACTTTAGAAAAAGGAGTAGCTAATTAAAAGGACAGTATGCTTAGATTAGTATTTTGACTATGCAAATCTTAAACATGTAATATGTTATCCTGATAACTCCTCTGTCTAATTTCTTTAATTTTCCCCTTCACAGAAGTCCTTTTTAAAAACCCCTATTTTAACCCTCTGGGAAGATATTTAGGGAAAGGTAAAGTGAACTCCTTGGATAAAAATTTTATGGGTATCGGCAGTTCACTGTTGCATTGTTATTGACTTAGAGTGGCTCACAGTATATTAGGCACTAACTCTACCAACAGGAAGAAAATTGTGATCCTCATGCAAAATTTGCCTTAGGGCAAAAGTGGGAAAAGATATTAATGGCTCTACAGATTTTAATAGCCTAGTGTTCACAAACTAAACCTCCAGTTCACTGCAGTTCACACTGAAAATGTATGTGCTTAACTCTGGTCATGAAAACGGTTTCAGGCTGAGTCCACCCTCAGCTGCTGGGTGCCCTTGTGTCCACAGCACACGGCAAGAGTGTGCAGTGACTGTACAGGTTCTCTTCCTCTGGAAGCCACTCTGTGTGTGTGTGTGCGTGCACGGGCACGTGTACACATGTGCACGTTCATGCGTGGAGAAGATAGTGCTCATGTTACTGCCCTTCTCTCCAGATTCAGAGTTTGAGTAGGGCTAAATTGTGTACTTGCACAAGGGAACTTGGGAATGTTTCTCAGTTTAGAAAAATAAACATAGCTTTAGAGCTCAGGAAGAGTCTTTGAGTGGTTAAGTGTACATGTAAATATGTG
Source organism: Syrrhaptes paradoxus (assembly GCA_013400615.1). Taxonomy (NCBI): domain Eukaryota; kingdom Metazoa; phylum Chordata; class Aves; order Pterocliformes; family Pteroclidae; genus Syrrhaptes; species Syrrhaptes paradoxus. The sequence goes on from VZTO01021389.1 coordinate 13,115, forward strand.
AAGAATCAAAAGATAAGTAGAGTACAGAAAATGAAATGGAAAGCAAAAATATCTGTTAGCTTGCCATGTTAGGCTGTATGATATGCTAGTAACACATTTTTGTCATGTTAGAGGTACATAATTTTTTTTCCTGTACCAGTATTTCAGACATAATCTTCCAGGAGAGTTCATATTTATTGCTGATTTTAAATTGCAAAGTGACAAAAGACTTCTATTTAACACATTAGATGTTCTCGATAAGTATTAAATAAAAAAGAACCAATCAGTGTGTTGAAATTAATGGCAATCTACAACATCTCGTAATATTCAATCACCATTTAGCAGAAAAATAATGAAGATGAAAGTTTCTCCATTTTCACTATACATCACCCCTGTCTGAATTTTGCCGCTTCAGCTGCTCTCTGAAAAAGATATGTCTTGCAGCATACCCTCAAGGGCATTAGATTTGGGCTATTTTAGATTAAGGAGACTTCACTGAGAATGCACCACCAAGACTTCTTTCTCTTTTAAATCTACAAGGATCCAGCTCAAGTGACGTCTGACACGTGTTGTGTTTGAAGAGGAACTGTAAGAGATACATGCCTGAGAAAACAGTAATGGCTTTACAGATCAGTTCAGAAAGGCCTCTTAGCCTTCAAGATCTCATCTGGATGTTCATCAGTTAAGACGAGTGATTAAATTAGCCTTTATTGCTGTTTGACTTTATGCCCAGGTAAGGTGCATACCTCTCCATTCTCTCTAAACTTTTTACATCACTCTGCTTTGCTTCTCTTCTCCACTGGCTTGTAGCCTATTCTCTTCCTCAGAAAAGACACTTAGCACCCAGAGTAATTAAGAACAGTCTTATTGCCTTATTAAAAGGAGGCTGTAGCAGTGTCACCTGCAATTACACAGTGCACCAGAAGGCACAGTACCTAAAGGTCAAACACTAATTGATGTTACAGGTGGGATTAGTCTGATCAAATATAGATACCTAAACAGTAGATATCTACATCTGAAGCAGCTACCCACCAGAGAGAAGGAGGACATTTTTACACCATGGTTTATCTGATCTATTTCAGTCATCAGGACTGAAATAGCACCTTCAGGAGGTTAGTCATATCCTAAAGAGTCTTTGATTCTTTCCGTTGACAATGAAGGGAGACCATAGTATGTAGCTCACATGCAGACGTGCATATCTATAGGTAGGTTATGTAAACCCTGTGCTGGTGAATACGTTGGGTCAGGGCAGCCTGTACAGTCAAATGACACTTTTGTGCCTCTGTGTGTGATTGGGTTGCACACCTTCATTTGAAGAAGGTAGAAAGTACTGCCTTTCTAGTTTCTTAGAAGCAATTAAGCTAGTGGGTACTTTTGTCTTTAAAACTCAAAATATCACTTGTACAAAATATCCTTTTAAATTAAGTGAACTTTCAAAACACAGTGGGTTGGTGTTTCTACAGATGCAGTAGTCATAAAATACCTGTGTAGACTATCTTTTTAAAACTTCAGAGCTCTAGAGTTGCTTCACTAGCACTTATATGCATATAGGTTATCTTCATTGTCAGAAAAGGAAAAACATAAACCAAACCATTTAAATTAGAATATCTTAGAGCACTGAAACAAAATATAACAAAAGTCAACTATAAATGCTAATGAAGACTTAGGCTACAAAGTCTGATTTTTAGAATAAATAATTTTTGAATAAATGTTGTTTAAAGCACAGAATCACAGAATCACAGAATCACAGAATCACAGAATGTTAGGGATTGGAAGGGACCTCGAAAGATCATCTAGTCCAATTCCCCTGCCGGAGTAGGAACACCTACATCAGATCCCACAGGAACGCATCCAGGCGGGCTTTGAATGTCTCCAGAGAAGGAGACTCCACCACCTCTCTGGGCAGCCTGTTCCAGTGCTCTGTCACCCTCACTGTAAAGAAGCTTTTTCTCATATTCAAGTGGAACCTCCTATGTTCCAGCTTGAACCCATTGCCCCTTGTCCTATCAC
>VZTO01021389.1:15749-33621 GCA_013400615.1 Syrrhaptes paradoxus
TGGTGTTGTTCTTGCCCAGATGCAAGACTCTGCACTTGCTCTTGTTAAATTGCATTAAATTTTTCCCTGCCCAAATCTCCAGCCTGTCTAGGTCTCACTGGATGGAAGCACAGCCTTCTGGCGTGTCAGCGACTCCTCCCAGTTTCGTATCATCAGCAAACTTGCTGAGGGTGCACTCTAGTCCCTCATCCAAGTCATTGATGAATATGTTGAATAGCACTGGTCCCAATACTGAACCCTGGGGGACTCCACTAGATACAAGCCTCAGTTCTTCATTGTTTTAGGCACCCAAGTTTAAAAATGGGACCTGGTTTTCTGTCTTGATTTATGCAAGTACATATCATGGGGATAATTCATGTGTCAGTTATGTAGTTGTGCAGTGTCTGGTTGTCTGAAAGTTAAACTGCTTGAAACTTAAACTGTGTAGGAAGTGTTTTGAGCAATAAAATCTTCATCAGAACTCCAAATCAACAAATGCATGATTTTTCTGCATATATGGATACACATTATGATTTAAATGTGAAGTTTCTGGTTTGCGTTATTCTAGGAAAATAGAACAATGTATAAAGAACTCTAATTAAAATCCCATAGATGTCTAGGGTCAAGGAAAACATAGGAATTTTCTTGAGGTTTGTACATATTCCCTAAACAAAGGTAAATCTTATCTGGGTAGCCTTTACATGAAGAAAATGGACTTCATTGACCGTTTACAGAACTGGATATTTTAGTCAGTGGTTTCAGGAGATAACATAAAAAATAACTGACAACATAAAATAGTTGAGTAAATGTGGTTAGTATTTCATATTGCTTTGATATCTGGGAGAATACCTGTAAATAGTGCTACCTTCTAATATAATAACCTTCTTTATATGTGAAATTAACCTACCAGGCTGAGTTATTTTTGTAATTTAAAAACTATTTTAAATACTAGTGTGAAATACCGTAGATTATTTAAGTGTACACATGTAAATGGATCTAAGCTGCATTCAATGGTTATGATTCTTCGATTCCTCAACTACATACTTGGAGTGGAACTCCTCTGAGATAGTAAGGTTTCAGCTAGGCACAGCCATGGGAATTGTAGTTGTTTGTAGAATTGCACTGTTCCCTATGTGCTAGCGTCAAGCAAAGGACCAATATACTGGCATGTTTTTTTTCCCTTTCTTCTTTTCTTTCTTTTTTTTCTTTATGAAGACATGTCTAATTTAATTCCATAAAGTTTCTTAATTGAAAAAAAACTACAGAAAAAATAAATATGCTTTGTGTATCCTTACCCTGTTCCCCATAACAGTCTTCAAAGAGTAGAATCAGATTGATCTCAGCAAAGTGTCTTTGAGCTTGCAGAACTTTTCAGTCACCAAACATGGGCTGTTATACCCTACCAATGTATTTCTGTGGAATAATTATGCAAGGTAGATAAAATCAGGCATAGGAAGCAATATCAAAGCAAAGAATCCTCCCTGTTTAGTGATTAAAAACAAGGAAAATAGCTACGAAACTGCCCCTTTTGAATGAATCAACATTGTTTTCTTCTTGATTGCTTTAGATACTCTGAATAATTTTGCATACAACAAAACCAGAGACTAATAGAGATCAACTGTGGGCTTGGAATTGTGTGGAATGAAGAAAGACATTTATACTCAAGAATAAATAAATTTTGTGAAACAAACTAGAATTTGATGCTTGAAAGAGGAGAAAAGAGAGAAATAATACAAACCCAGCTTACTTATATTGTATGTTAGTGTTTTCTAAGGAGACCGATGCTGCCTACATAAAAAAATACACAAAATAGTTTAAAAAAATATTTTCTTAAAATCAGCCCATTACTCTAAGGTCAAACATACTAATATTGAGGCAATCCGAACTTTCTAGGTTTGGTTTATGTCATATTAGACCTTAGTACCAATTAATTTTTAATTTATGAAGTTCTAGCAATCCTATCACTTACAAAATAAACTAATTACAAAGCTTCTTAGTCAAATCCATTTAGTTTGTAATATTATACTTTTAAAAACATTACAGAAAATTCCACAAATCTAAGAATTTACCTTAACTGCCAATGGATTTGGGAAAGAATGAATTACAAAAAGCACATTGTTAAGTTTTGTGAAAAGTATCCCTGCCTTCATATAATTGGGGGGAATGAATATAAGCTGTTTCACAGAACTGAAATCCTTTTTATTTGTTTTGGTCAAATAAAAGCTCATTAGGGGTAGAAAGAGGGGCTTCAGCTCATATTTTGGAGTTCGTTTGTTCTCTGATTTCTGTATACATTAGAGAAATCTAGAGATGGCTGTAACAGAAAAACATCTTTTTTCCCCCTTGTTGCCTTTGACTGATAGAAGCTACAGTACCAATGTGGGTGTTGTTTAGTCTGTCACTTCATTTTTTTTCACCTGTTGTGGATGATGAAATAAATTTTAAGTCAGTTGTGAGTTACGGGAGCAACATAAAATGTTTCTTTGCCTCAGAAAGTGAGGCCTGGATAAGTGTTCTGGCTCACTACATAAAATTTACATTTAAAAAATAAATAAAAGCCTTGACAACATGACATGCACCACTTGATATTATTAGGGACAAAGTCTTTCACATGTGTTCATTTCCAAGATAGCAATGTCAGAAGCAGCAACCATTACAAGTTCCTCTTTTTACAGAAATAGATTTACTGTGAGAGCTTAACAGGACTAAAGCCCCCAATAGCCTTGCCCCTCTGTAGCATAGGTAGTCCAGGTCATGCATCACCATGTGGCACCATGCATGTATGTCTTACATACCTGACTTGTGTGTCAACTTGCAGGGAGAGATAGCTTAACAGTAATCTAATTTAGTACTGGAATAGTTTCCTACAGACAGACCAATAAAATAATAGATTTAGTATGTAGATATATGATGTGGACACTTCTCCTGCAACAAGTTATCTGAAGCCATCAGCACATTCTGTGTAAGTCACTGTATGCCTTCTGTAAAGTAGCAGACCATAGATCATGATGATGGTGTGAAGAGGTCAGAACAACATTTATCTCTGTAAACTTAGGGTAAAAACTCAACATGCAAGCAGTCACTTTTAAATATGTCACTTTGAAGTGTTTTCAAAAGAATGAATGCAGAAATAAGCATGGTTTTCCATCTTGCCTCAAATGAGCATGACAGGATGACATTTGCAGTAGGATATATTTCTGAATATTATTTCTAAAGAACAAGATGAGTGTTTAGTTCTTTAGACAACGTGCAGTAAATGCAGCAAAGAATAGATCTCTGTAACTTGTGATCAACAGACAACTAAAGTGTTTATTCTATAGTAAAGAAACTGCTTCAGACTGCTCATGGTTATTCTAATATCTCTGCCTCTAATGACATGCTCTAAAGCTGCGGTTGATGGTGTTCTAAGCTCTTAGGCAATAAGGAGGAGATTTATTCTAGTTCATGTATCAGGATGAGAAAAATCAATTTTCTGTCAAGAAGACAGAACTAGTAGTATAGAAGAAAAATCTCTAAATCTGTACAACGACTTTGTGACAACAGAAAGTTAAAGAGGGATCAAAACACAGGGATATGCATATTGCATGACACACTACATAGATGCCACATCAGAAAGGGTTTAGTTTCAGTGTCTGTCAAAATAAAGGAAGCAGCATAACAAAGATGTGTGTACTACAGTGTGATGGAGAACAGGACCATGTCTAATATCTCAATGAAAATGTAATAAAATGATGTATAACTTAATAAAAAAAGATCTCCACAATATTGACATTTGCAAGCAATAATTTCCTCTGTGATCTAATTGTTGTTAACTATTGAGCAATTCATCCTGTTTGCAATTCAGCTTCTGGATTTCTCTCTGACTTGAGAACTGGAAAGAGTATTACTGGTACCACAGGAGGTGGCACTGTTCCCTTCATATTTCTTCTGAATTAATCTTTTCAGATACAGAAGGCACAAAATAATTGAAAGTATTATATTTCATAAGATCTGTGAAAAAGTGGTCATAACAAGGCCTGTTGGATGAAGACCAAGTTGGGGGTCTCTGAGTCTTCTTATTGTTTCAGTACCTGCCCAGGACACAGCTGAAGTAGTTTTCAGATGAGTTGCTAAGTAATTTTACACTGACAGCGAGGCCAGCTAGGAAGTGAATTGCAGGCACAAATTGCTTCCTTCCTTTTTTCTAAGAAAGCATCATGAGCTTGTGCTGCTATTTCTTGGAACAGAGGTGAGTGAGGACAAAACAGAAAGTAGCAGAGGTCCTACCTTGTATGGAGCTAAAGTAGCCTGTCAGGTGTCCTTGCTGCAAACAAGACTAGGAAATATTGGAAAGGTGTCCTGGTAGAAAAAGTCTTTGCATTGCGGATTTGGAGAGCTGTCATCTCATAATTTTCCATTGAAAGACAGAATTTATGGCAGTTTTTCCTCAGTGCACCAATGCTATTTTCATTTTCTATCTTCCATTAGGATGAAAAATTCTTAAGGCCAGAAATGCTTGAGCTGCATGTTTAAAAAGAGAAATGCCTGTCTATCCTACACCCTAAAATACTGATGCCTTAATCCTGTAATACACTGTATGGAGTTCATTGTGTAGTTGATAGAAACTTTCTATCTTATCATGGCAAATTCAGCTCACTCCAGGGACAGGAGTAATTCCTATGATACCATGACAAGGTAAGTAGGACCCATAGCAAGTAGGATAAATGTCCTTTCAGGACTGGGAGCTTCTGTTTGACATGTATGAGGATTTTGTTATTTAATTACATGAAAACTAGATTGAACGTTTCATTTTTTTTTTTTTTGTCCTAAAACTCTGTCTATGGCCATAGGAGCTTAAATATGTGGCAATTATCTAAGAAGAGAAGTTATACAAATGTGAGGCATCTGGTATCATAACCAGACAACTTGCAGAATTTAATTTAACAGTTTCAGGTTTTGTATTTCTCATCTTTATAGGATATGAGAAGTGCATAGAGATTACAGCAGATTATTTAAATTAAGCATATAAACATTTACGATTATGTATGGCCAGAATTAAGTAACAGGTTAAACACCTAGGCCAAGAACTGTTGTATGGCTTTATCTTTTCTATCAAGGTCTTCTGCATTCTCTTTGCCTTCTCGATGAATTAACAAATTTAGCTGTATTTTCTTCCTCCTACTTGATAAACATACACTCTGGAAAAGAGTGAGAAAATGAATTAAATTTACAGTTACGAGTCTGTTCTGTGGTAATGGTGTTGAGTTTTTGTCAAGTGAGACTAGGCATTGAGCTGGTGTGCTCTAAATTTCCTTTCTATGTAGACATCTTTTTATTGTCAAAAAGAACTTTACAGTTTTGTTTGCTTTGAAAAAAACTAGTTTATTAAAATCATAATGTCTATTTTATCACAGTTTCTACTGTCTATCAAAACCTGCTCTCTTTTGGCACAAGTATTTTGCAGTAGATAAAGGCAATCTGAAAGCATGTAAAAAGTAAAATTAAAAAAATGATGTTGCTAATCGCTGGGATGACTTGGCGAGCAGTCACTGAACTAATTTTCTTAAGAATTCATTCACATTTAATGTTGTTTTTTGTGGAGACTTGACTGTAATTTTGTTTGTGAGTCTAGTTGTATACAGAATTGGAAATCTTACTAAGAAGGAAAGTAGTGTAAAATACAAACAATGTCATTTGGCCAAAGTTGTACAAACCGTGTTTCTTGTTCCATGCAGAATGCAATGATTAAGAGTTACTAACTCTCTCGAAGGTAAAAGCTCATGTGTCAGTGGACTTTTGGCTCTCAAAATCTGAATCAGTCAACCTGAGCAGCCATGAGGAACAGACTTTGCTTTGGGGAGCTTCCCTCTATACACAGGGCTGAGGTGGCACCAGTGCTCACTTCATTGACTGAGTTCCTGAGGAGCTGCTTGCTCTTTTCTTTCCCACTGAGAAATCTGGTGGAATGGATGATCTTCACATCATCAGTTACACTGAAGTGGATTGACTCTTTTGACTGTCTTTCGAGTGGGAACTAACCAAGTGGCCTCAGATTAGAAAATTGCTTGATTCACAAAATGTCATACCAGCTTCTTCCCTTGTCACAGTGGATGCAGCAGTCATGACATGACAGATTTGTCATCAGTTGCTCCATGAGGCAGGTGAAGCTGATAGAACACAATGGTAAGGGTCAAAATCTTCCCAGGACAAGTTCTTTCATTTCGCTTGGCACATTTAAGTACTTCCTAAGGCTGGACTAACAAAAATGAGAATGACTCAGTGAATGAGCGATTAGGGCTGTTAAATGAAGCAGTATGTGCCACCTCCTCCAATTTATATTAATGTCTTCAGTGCAAAATGTAGTTTTGGAAAGGTGAGAACAAAACCCTCCTGATTAAATACACTGATCAGGGCGCTGCTGCGTGACAGCAGAGACTTACTCCATTCCCTAGCTGGTTTTTAAAAGGGTGCCTTTGCCTAGACTTCTTTATGGTCTACAATTAATGAAGAGTGGTGGATGGCCCTGAAAGGTTCTTTATGTCAACTTTCAACTTAACTTTTTTCACTGGTGACAGGGGGAGTTGGATGACTTAATTAGACTGGACATCTAAACTTCTGCTGGCAAAGTTAGCAGAGATGGTTCTCACATTAAATGACAGCAATCTGGAGAAAATATCAGTTTTATCTTAACGGTAGATGGTATAATTCAATATTTCTGAATTGATCTTCCTGAGGTTAAAAATGACAGGAATGAAAAACAGCTAATTGTTCCTCAGAAAAATGGAGAATACTGCCCTGTGATATGGAGAATTTTTAAGAGAACTGGCCAAGAAAGTAACTGAAATGTGGAATGAGATTAATCAAGTCACATGTAATCTTACAGGAGAAAAAACTTAAAAAGCAATAATACTGGAAGAGATAAAATGTTTGTGCATTTTATGTGGATGATTGTATTTAAAAAAAATAGCACAGGCTGTAACGAGCAGTAATTTCAGTAATTTCAATCAAAGCTTCAGAAGCAGTACTTGAGTTGCTGAATAGCAGTACTAAATATGGTAAACAGCAGAAGAGCCATCTCCTCTACTGTAAAATTAAAAAGGTTCATTGAAGCTAAAGATGCTATGATGACTTACATCAGCTGAAGAGCTGTCCCATGAAGTTTATCAGCTCCATATTGAAATATAAATTGGAAAGCATGTATAATAATGACTTCAGCTGCTTCCTGTCAGACAATGTTTAACTGTACATGCCGCCTCAAAAGGCTGCCTCATCCAGAAGGGTCCAAAAAGGGAGCCAGGCTGGGGAAGAGAAGCAAATCAGAAAAGGCAGAGTTTGTCTACTTCAGAGATGGAAAGAAAGACAAAGTATTCCTTATTCTCTGAAGCAGAGTTTTAACAAATTGCTGCAGTACGGGCTTTGATTTTGCATTAACATATCTCAAATAATCTTCAGACAAATAGTAATAAGAGGAAAGGATGCAGGCATTAGCATCAGGTTTGCCTAAACCACTTAACAATCATGTTACGGCACTCTGAGAAAGCTGGAAGCTTGAGAGACAGGAGTGGCAATAATCAGACATCATTGTAACAGAGGCAGATGCCAGTCTGGAAAGTTACCACAGAACAAATCAGATTAATCCTTTGCAGCTTGGCCAGTGGAAAGGGATATTGGAGGACATACTGGTGGTTTGTGGCTACAAGAAGTGACAAAATTAGTTACCTTTTTCAATACTTCATAAGGATTCTCCTCCTTCAGTGAAAAACGAGTGTGTTCATGAATATTTCTTCACTAATAATGAAGAGACACTCACTTTTATTTCTTCAGTTCTTATCACCTACATTTCTTCTTTTCTGCTTGCAGTCCTACCCTTTACAGTTATTTGCATTTTCTCTACTTACTCTATACGTGAGTAATATATATATATTTCTCTACCTATCTCACAGGAATTCAGTTTGTACAGAAACAATTGTTAAGTGGATCTGTTGAATTCCTTAAAGAGATATCATTAAGGAAATAAATAAAAAATAATCACAGACCCCTGACCTGTTGAGGATAATGACTTTATTTTATGAGAACCATCACAGAAGAATGAAAAGGTTTGATNTTTTCAATACTTCATAAGGATTCTCCTCCTTCAGTGAAAAACGAGTGTGTTCATGAATATTTCTTCACTAATAATGAAGAGACACTCACTTTTATTTCTTCAGTTCTTATCACCTGTATTTCTTCTTTTCTGCTTTCAGTCCTACCCTTTACAGCTACTTACATTTTCTCTACTTTATACATGAGTAATATATATATATTTCTCTACCTATCTCACAGGAATTCAGTTTGTACAGAAACAATTGTTAAGTGGATCTGTTGAGTTCCTTAAAGAGATAACATTAAGGAAATAAATAAAAAATAATCACAGACCCCTGACCTGTTGAGGATAATGACTTTATTTTATGAGAACCATCACAGAAGAATGAAAAGGTTTGATGATATGTACACTTCATATAATTAGTTCCTCACTAATCATGGGAAGCATTGCATCAGTTAGACTTAGAATTTTATTTTTTTCTGAGCACAAATTAATTATATAATATATGCAGACAAAAAAACTTCGCTACAATGAAAAGAACACCTGTTCAAATCCTGTACCAATTAACAAAACACAATGTTTTAAATGAGTGCTTCAGGTAGAGACTTAAACAAAGTACACTATGGATTATGTCTTTTATATCATCAAGATGTTTTTACATCTATTGTCCTTAAACCTGCCTGTGTTTTCAGGGTACAAGGAGATGCTTGATAATATGAACAGATCCATTCAGAAGATTCTTCACAGAGACAACGCTACAGATTTCCTGGAGTGAACCAAGGAGGAATAATACTGCAAATCTGTGGCACCCTGGGAGCACAGCAATCTTTGTACAGTGGAAATAAACTCACCAAAGTCTGACTGCAAGATCTGAACTGGAATGGGACGGATGTCTGTTCTGAATGGTGTCATCTTAATGTTGCCATCTTGTGAAAGACATGGAAGAAAAAAGAAATGTCTTACCCTGCCCATCCAAACAACAAAAAAACTTTTAGGAGCTGGGAGAAAATCCTGGAGGCAAGCAGTTGAGAAAAGTGTGATAGTGTCATTCAGAATGTCCTTTTTTCTTTTTGTTTCTCTTTTTTCCACCAAGTATTGGACATCTCAGCTGAAGGTGCTGTTTGGAACAGAGCTGTTTACAGTGCAGTAGTATACGGATATGCTGCTTTCCAGGAAAGGAAGTATGCCATGTAAATATGGCTCTGAGTTTTTGAAGGTGAGCTAACTAATTCCAGGGATAGTAAAGGATGTTCATGTTAACAAATGAAAGAGTTTGGCTTTATTTCAGTGCTTATTCATATTGATCTAATGGAAAACAGATGGCCTATTTATGGAAGTTGAGTATTAAAGAACATTTTCACCTTTATGATGTTCCCAGTAATGGATAAAATGAACTACTTCTATTATCTTTGAGAGCTGTCGGCTACATTAGATACTAGGTATGCTTGATTAACACTGTATTTGCACCTTATAGTGTAATATGGCCTCAAACGAAACATAGGTAGATGGGATTTTAACTTTGAGTGCTTCTGCAGGAAGTAGCACTATCTTTTTCATTCTTTTGCTACAGAGGAAATCTGAACAGACTAATTGTTCTTCAAATCTGTAAGGTACGTATTTTCTTTAGTCATATAAATTCAAAAAGCTGCATTTAAACACATATTTTTAAGGCAAAGTACATATTGCCATTATCCCTACAGATAATATGACTAATGATACAGTAGTTTGAGTTTGGTAAGTGCTATATTGCCCATAAAGCAATGCAAAATGCTCTGTGAAAGAAACTGAGATCTCATTTCCAAGTTAAGATATGCTGAACAACTGGACCATTGCTTTAAAAAATCGTGTGCATGCATTTTTTAATGTGCTCCTTTTCCATTGTATAATAGATATGAAATATATTGTAGAATTTATTTAGTAACCATAGCGATACAGCATTTTTCTCCTTTTATTAAAGAATTACTTAAGCAGAATTGAAAATAAAAATATTTTGCATCTTTTCAAAAGCAGTGATCTTTATTAGCCTTTTAGAAAACATAACTATTAGGCTTTTTTGTATCTCTTCCTTTTTCTACCTCTCATTTTAGTCTTAAAGGCCTAACTTTGCACAGTGTAATTGTGCAAATTGCAATCACTTGAACTAATAATATGTTACAAAGATAAAAATGAATGTGAGGTCTTGGAAGATTTAGAGTATGGTAGTTTTCCGGAGAAAAACAAAAGAAAAAAACAGCAGTTATTCAGAGCCACATGTCTTTTGTTTTACTTAGATGGTTAATACCTCTGCAAACTACCTCTGTATATTTCTTCTTTGCATCTTTCACAAATTTTAATTTTAGCCAAGATCCTTTTGTGCCTTTTTTTTTTTCCTTTTTTTTTTTTCTTTAGTTCTGTATTGGAGTCTATCCAGATAAGTTTTTCAAATATATTATGTGTGGAACCTTAACTGAAGCTGACAGTCAAAAAGATGGAAATATTCTCCTACAAAAGGGTTGGAGGTTTATTTCCCTGACTTTACATTCTGGTATTTTCTTTTTTAATTTTACTTTGCTATCTTCCATGAGCTACAAGGTGGATAAAAATGTTTATAAATTTCTCTAGCCTGCCCTTGTACTTTAAATTCTTTGATTGCCTTGAAAGCTCTTGGTGCCCTCTTGCACTTAGTGCACCTACCCAATTTTTGTCCTCTGGTTTCCATGGCTTCCAAATGTTACTCATTTTGTTTAATAAATATCATTACTGACACTCATCTTTCCAGCAGCTAGAGCAATTTTATCCAAGTGAATCCCACAATAGTTTCTGCAGTCTGACTTAATGTGATCCTGAAAATTAATTTCCCATGCAATTTCTGCCATTAGGAGTGAAGTGGTTACATGTTGAACTGATTTTCCTCTGAGTTCTGAACCTCACTTCTGGTCAACATAATTGTAGCCAGGCAGCAATAAAATACTCTTGAAGTGAAGAGCCTTTAAATGTTACAAGATCAATTATATTGGTTGGTCTTTTCTAGGAGCCAGCACTGACATAATCAGACTTGTGAACTACCATTATTAGTTGCTGAGAAATGCTCCCTTCTCTGTCCAAAATGAATGTACCCTCTCACAAATTGCAGAACTTTAATGAAAACAAGTCTTATAGCTGTCTTTTACTGCTTCTATATTGCAGCTGCAGAAATATCTACTGAAAAGTACTTTGAGATGGAGACAAAAAGTAGTGTCAGGTAGGAAATGTGTCTATGGGATAGAATTCAAATTTTGCTGGATGGATTTGTGGCTTTGATGAAGATTTTTTTTCCAAAATACCATTCACTGTTACCAATAAAAACACACTCAGCTAAATCTGATTGACATGTATGCAAAGGACAAGTAGAAGAGTCAGTTAATCCATAGTACGAAAGACAAATTACATAAATTTAGACTAGACATTAGGAAGAAATTTTTCACTATGAGGGTGGTGAGACACTGGAACAGGTTGCCCAGGGAAGCTGTGGATGCCCCATCCCTGGAGGTGTTCAAGGCCAGGCTGGATGAGGCTTTGAGCAACCTGGGCTAGTGGAGGGTGTCCCTGCCCATGGCAGGGGGGTTGGAACTTGATGATCTTTAAGGTCCTTTCCAACCCAAACCATTCTACGATTCTATGATTCTATGAAATAAGGACAACTCAATGCAGGTAAAGCATCATAGTCATGTGATCTGGTAATGTCTGAATTACAGGAATGTCAAATGTCAGCTCCATATTTTCCAAGTCTAGGGAATTCTGTACTTCCAGAGAAAAACACAGATGATAAAGGGAGTATTTCATATAGTTGGCATGTTTGTGTTTAGTAGAACATTTCTTTGTTTGGATAATTAGAAAGTACTGAAAGGATACAGAAATTTTAAGATCAGTTGGTGTTTCATGTATTACAAAGAAACTGAAAAAAATCTAAGCATTCCTCCCTTGTCATTCTGTTGGCTCAACTTGCTTGTATTTTTCAGAAGGCTATTTCTTTGCGAGACTGATATTTCCAAAGAAAATAGGATGGTTTGATTTGACTGTTTGATGGCACATTTCAGAGCGAAAAAACCTAATGAAATGTTGTTTCAAGAAAATTAAAAAGAGAGAGACAAATGAACCATGTACAGTAAATAATTGTTCTAGAAAAGTCAAGGAGGTCTCTAATAACTCAGTTTTACTAACTAAACTAAACACTGACAGTTTACTTTGTAAAAGACCAAGTGTATAAAATTAAGAAACTTCATAGAATTACTGTGGTTGGAGGTATCCGTGGCAATGAATAGCAATATATATGTGTATAAAGTAGTAAATGGTTTGCACAAAGTAGTCTTCTAAATTACTGCTTCAGAATTCCTACAGTTATTGTAAAACATTGACTTTCTCGCGGCAATAAATTCACTTTTGGGGTTGCTTGCCACTGTCTAAATAGCAATCTGATGTAAATGAAGAAGTGACACTTGGTGACTGGCAATCTTACGGCTGCCAGCCTTTCAGTTGGTACCAACACAGATTCCCAGTGATTTGTATGCAGCACTAAATCACTCTATCTACTGCCTAACTGTGCAGCAGATGTATTTGACCATAACGTCTGATAGCATTCAGTAAGTAATTTCATGTTGAACCGTTTACCCAAATGCTTGACTTTTTGGCTCTGCTTACTAACAAGTTCCATAGAAATGAACTGTGGGGTTACCCTAGACTCTCTGGTCTCTTTGCTTCGAGTTTTAATCTTTTTCACACCAGCAGTGGACCATTAATCCTGAAAGAAAATTTATTTGGTCTCTTAAGAGACATTGGTTTAGTGCTCTATGCCATTACTTCAGCTACAGACAGGCAAACAAAGATAGATTCTGCTCTTTTCAAAGGTGCTGTCATTCATCCTGATAAAGGACTCTGCAGCTTAAAAAAGAACATCTTTGTTTTACATAAGTACTGTAAAGAAACAATGGTTTATATATTAAGATTTCTGTTTACACTATGTCAAGTGGATTTTTAGGACATGCATAAAAAGGGGTACAATAAAGAGGAATGAAACTGTATTAAAAAGGAGAGACTAAGACATCCTGCACTGAATGGATAAAAAAAAAAACTTTGTGTAAACTAAGGAATAATCCAGCTAATTGTTTTTGATTGTCCATGTTAACTTAATATTACATTCCAGGATGTGAATGCCATCATTATTCTGATAAATAAAAAAGTTTTGTAATTTATTTCTGTCAGTAATGTGTGAATTGAGTGCTATATGTCTGTGAGTTAAAGAACAAATGTTTTTGAACATAAAAAGGAACAAAGTGGAAAAAAATTCAGCTCAACAATCTTCAGTGGGAATTTTGCCACTATAGAAGAAGAGGATCTGCTCTTAATCATTTAATTATATTTTCACACAGCCTCATCCTTCCTCTTTTCTTCCTAAATTGGCATCTTTGCTCTACCATCTAGCTGTCATGTCTTCTAGGTTGCCTTAAGGAAATATATGCTGTTAGAATTTTGCAGCATGTATCATTTCCCTTCTTAGCATGTCTCTAGGCAGAAAGATCATATTGCAAACATAAATGGCCCTTTTTTGACACAGACACTAGCCTCTGAAGTACTTACAAATGGGCTATACGCCAGGAAACTGTAATGGAACAAATACTGCAATGATGCTGAACAGTTTTCCCTGTAACAACAGAGGCAATGTTGGATTCCAAATAAAAGAGTCGAACAACCTGTCAAAGCAAGAACAATACTTTCTGTCTAGTACCTTTGGCCATGTTCATCTCTGAGGATTAATCCTGTAGGAGATATAAAGGACAGCTAAAGCTAAAGACTTCTGTTTCGTAATGATGTTAGAGGTCTTGTCAGAGCAGGGAAAAATGTATAGCCTTTTCATGTAAGATAGCTAAAATGACTTAGGCAACATATTTTAAATTCTGAAGAGGAACTCTTCTAGACCATGGTAGCTATATTTTAAAAGGATTCATTTATAATTGTCATCCCCTCCTTAGCTCTATTAATCAATTAATAACATACTTCTATGTTTGCAAATAAAAACATTTGTAAACACTACTATGTCTGTCTGCACTAGTTCCTTTAATAGTGTTAAAAGTAGTTAAGATATCTTGCTTTAACAAAGTAATTAATTTTGTCACTCAGACAGTGTATTTTGATAGAAATAACTTGTCTACTGCTTCACTTCCAGTCAAAAAAAATCCTGAAGGACAGTGACCACAAGCCTCAGTTTCACCTCTGCAGCTCAGCCACCTGCAATAAAAGGAAATGTGCTGATAACAGGAATGAGAAACCACCTAAACCTTAATATAATGATTATTTGTGAATTACCCAAAAATGGAGGCTACAATAATTTTTCACTGTAGGATTAGCTTCCATCCTGCATATCTCTAATGTTTTGTTTTATTAATTGTCAGTGTAACATTGGGGGTTTTTTAGTTTAAATAATTCTGTATTTGCATTTCTTTTTATTTCCAGATCTGATGTTGAAGTTATGACGTCTTAGAGGACCTCTTTCCCATGAGGCAGAGCATTAGCTGTGAATTCTGCATCACGTGAGTGAGCCCTGGAGTAGCACCAGCCTCCGGCTGCATTTTATTTTCTGTGATTGTCCATCCCAACATATTTTAATCTGAACACCTGAGTAAGTAAATAATTCCATTTAATTAAACTATTAACTTTAATTCTATAAAGGAAAAAAGAAAAAAAATCGTCCAAATCACTCATTCCACTAATAGCTATAAACAAATTGATCAAAAATTTTTCTCCACATGGATATTTTTGAAATAGCATTATCTTTCTGACTTTTGAAAATAAAGTAAAGCAGAGAATGCTATTCATAATAATTCAGAATTTTCTGGAGTGGGACAAGTGTCCTGAGGTTGTTCTGACTGAGAACAGGAAGCTTTAAATTTCATAAAAATAGTTATTTTTACTAATCATTTTAAATTGCAGATAGCTTTGCTAGTTTGATGTAATGGAATGCCAGTTCAGATGTGAAGTTTTGTAATGTGAAGCAGCATGTTTAGGAGCATATTTCTCTCTTTATAGTAATACTACTAAATTAATATATCTCAGCAAGTTTCAGAAAATCTGGTTGAAATTTAGTGCAAGTTTTGTAGAACAGCAAGAATTAGCAAATCATGTCATGATTTCAAATTATCAAAACAGATATTTAGGAGCTGCTAAAAGACTGAGTTAAAATATGAAACTATTACGAAAATGTTACTTTGTATGTTCATGGACACTGAATATTTATTTTACAGAGGTTGAAGACTGGATGCACTTTTGTTATTTTTTTTTCTGAAACGTATTCGAACTTAATCTGTTTTATAATATCAATGTTAATGAATTTTTAATAGACACAGAACAAAGTTTCCCTAGGCTAAGTTCCATTTCCTGCTGTCCTGCTGCTGACCCTCCGATTCTCACTGAAGCAGTTTGCCAAAGGAAATCTCTTCACATGTGTGAAGGTGGGAGGTGGCTGTGGGATGGATTGATGTAGTCTTCTCTCCTCTTTGTTACTTATATCTTCCTTTCTTAGCTGACAGAAGGTGGCCAACACCTAGGTTTGCAAGCTGGAAGAGGGTATGCTGTAGATTCACACAGCTCCAGAGAAGTGAGGAGGGATGTGGGAGAAAGTCAGCTTCTTTAGGTTAGCTGGGCAGACAGTCTTACTACAGTTTTTAAGAAGTGACAGGGTAAATCATTTGTTTTGATACAACAAAATCAGCTAACTTACCCATCTACTGGGGAGATCTGACGAATGTGTGTTATATGGGCCTGATTTCACCTAGGCTTCCTTATAAGTGACAACAGTACTTCCATAAGAATGCAATGTTAGCGTAATGCTTCTCTAATTTGGTTGCACTTGGATGTTTTTCTTTGGAGAGGTTCATTCTGTGTATAGAGACCCATCTGCAACTAAGTTTCTCCTTATTAGCTTTTTCTTGAGAAGTTTTATGATTATTTTTTGACCATCTTTTGCTGTTGCAAAGGTAGTAATTCCCTTACATCTCCAACAGCAGTTTGGAAAGATTAGATAATCTATCCCTAAATGTACTCATGGGGATGAGTACCAAGGTATAAAGATATCTGTACGTGCATGTGTGTAGAGGAAACTAGCACCCACCAGCCTGATTTTCAGTTCTGTGGACATAATATAGTTAATTGTCATGTGTGCAAACTCTCAAAGACATGAGGTTCCTGTATGATTGTTCTAGCTCTTTATTTGTAAAAGCATGTTTTACAAAGACTTTTAAAGTCCTTTGAGAAAGTTGCACACAAAATGGTTTTGATTTTATAATTTCAGCTTTCTTAGCAAAATATGATTGCTTCTGAGTATGATATTAAAGTTCTCTGTGGAAGTATTGAGATGCACAGAGATTCAACACATTGGAAAAAATTAAGAAAATGACTGACCTGTACATTTATATGAAAAATTCATTGGGTTTCCCTTTAGATGAGGGTAATTTTTGAGATATGCTGCATTGACTTTCTTGTATATCACATTACACTGGATTGTATGTCTCATTATACTGTGTTATCACTTCATGGTATTGTGGTTTGCATGGTAACAGTGAGAGTATAATGTAATGTGATGATGTGCTGTAGCTGTGAAATACTACTAAACGATGACACTGTAGGGAATTCAACAAAATACACCATTTCACTGGTCTCAATTTCAGAATCTGTAGGAGAGTGCTGAGGGAAACACTTGCCTTGAAAGGGTTTTTTGGATTTGCTTACTTCATTTGTGACCTGAGTGGCTTACTGCTGAAATTGCCATTTCCATAGGCTTCTGCTATTGGAGTTGACATCTACACTTTGCTTGTCTACTGTAGTAATGCTCCAGTCATCTGTTAACTGCATGCTGAATCTGTTAACTGCATGCTGTTAGAGAGACTTAGAAGGTTATGAATGCCTCCACTTGGTGCTTGACCCCATCTATGGTGCAAGCTGAGAATTTAAGAGACAGATTGACCTGGGAAGGCTGTTAACACTGACACTTCGAAAGCAACAATAGCAAACCCTGCATATGTCATACACTTTC
Organism: Syrrhaptes paradoxus; assembly: GCA_013400615.1. Taxonomy (NCBI): domain Eukaryota; kingdom Metazoa; phylum Chordata; class Aves; order Pterocliformes; family Pteroclidae; genus Syrrhaptes; species Syrrhaptes paradoxus. The sequence continues at coordinate 32,831 of VZTO01021389.1, forward strand.
CTGTATCTGTATTTTTGACAAAAACTGCAAAAACAAGTCTGTGTTCAGTTTTTTGTATTTTAAGACCACTGAGGCAGTACTCTACCAACAGGGTGATCAATTGTCTTGCATTACAAAGCATATTTAACCTTGAGTTATCATGATTTATACACTGAACTTCTAACCTGATCATATAGGACATGATTACTTTTAATCTTCATTTACAACAACAAATATATTTCATTACTCAAGGAGGTTCTTAAAATGTTATGTATCTATGTTATACAACTTAGCCACTGGCACATGGCTAACACAATTTTTCATTATAAATTATATGACATTGAATCTCAGATTGATTATAATCAGTATTATACAAAGTAGATGGATGCCTTGACAAGTGCTCTTTGTGAGGAATATCTCACTTATCTTTGTAATTGTCCTGTCATGAGACAGAATAGTTGTAGAGGTGTTAGAGTAGAGAACTTGGGGTTACTTTGGTTTATGTTTATTGGGGTTTTTTTTCCATTTAAAAGTGGGTAGTCATATGATATGTATATTTTCTTTGTTGGATGGAAAACACATCTTAAAGCATTTCTGAGATCAAGTGTTTCATCAAGTCTGGTACTTCTGCCCTGCATTGCTGTTGTCCCAGTGCTTTAAGAATCATCTCACGGAGGCTATTAAAAATTACGCTTTTTCCCTCTTCTCCTTCAAGATACAGTTTGTGGAGGAGACAAAGAATGGCACCTTCGTCTTCTGTGTCATAGATGTTTTCTGCCTTGTTGCAATGACTCCTCAGTACTTTAAACATC
>VZTO01021389.1:34102-58749 GCA_013400615.1 Syrrhaptes paradoxus
CCCCAGGTCCCTCTCTGCTGGGCAGCTTTCTAGCCGCTCACTCCCAAGCCTGTAGTGTTGCAGGGGGTTGTTGTGACCAAAGTGCAGGACCCGGCACTTGGCTTTATTGAACCTCATACAATTGGCCTGAGCCCATCGGTCCAGCCTGTCCAGATCCCTCTGCAAAGCCTCCCTACCCTCAAGGAGGTCAACACACCCGCATCAGAACACTCATGCTGGTGTGCCTCAAGAATCTGTTTCTGGCTTTTACTAAGGTTACCAAACTATATAGGGATATCACACAGAGATATGCCCTGAGGTAGTGTGGTCATGAGTGGCAGGATGTGTGGGAGAAGATAGGCAAGTACCTAGAATGGTTTTCATCTTGGATAGTGACAAACCTCAGCATGACATTAATTGTATGCCAAAAATGGTGGAGATTGTACTGCGTCTGGCCAGGATAGTTAATTTTCTTCATAATAGTTGGTATGAGGCTATGCTTTGTATTTATGATGGAAATAGTGTTAAAAACATAGGGATGTTTTATCTGTTGCTGAGCAGTGCTCACAGAGTCAAGGCTTTTCTGCTTCTCACATCACAATGAATTGGGAGGGGACGCAGCTGGGACAGCTGACCTAAACTGACCAAGAGGATATTCCATACCATATGATGTCATGCTCAGCAATAGATCTGGGGGAAGAAGAAGGAAGAAGGAGGATAATCAGAGTTATGGCATTTTGTCCTCCCAAGTAACCATTATGTGTGATGGAGCCCTGCTTTCCTGGAGATGGCTGAACCCCTGCCTCCTGATGGGAAGTAGGCAATTAATTCCTTGTTTTGCTTTGCTTGTATGTGCAGCTTTTGCTTTACCTACTAAACTGTCTTTATCTCAACCCACATATTTTCTCATTTTTACCCTTCAAATTCTCTCCCCATCACACTGTGAGGAGATGAGAAAGTGACGGTGAGGGGCTGATCTGCCTGCTGGGGTTAAACCACACTGAGGCACACTGGAATATTGGAAATAAGTGGACAAAGGCCTTTATGTCACTATTCCCTGTATCTGAATAGCTAAAGTGTGATGGAGAATTTATATCATAAACTTACTACACAGAACTTCTTTGTGAATTACACTGCCTTTCATGAGGTAAAGTAAGACAGTACAAAAAACATTCATGATTTAATTGAAAAGCATTAATAATAATTTGCATGTAAATTTACTTCTGAAAGCTAATAAGAGTCATCAGTTCTCTGTAGTTCTGTATTATAACCACGTCTTTTATTATCTTCATTACCTCCTCATACTACATTATAACTTGATCTATACGTACCAGTCATTTCATAGATCTTGAATTTGCAACATCATTTTTTGTCAAAAATTCAGTACAGTAATAACATCTCATGACCAGTTCTGCTCTCACCATAGATCTAGATAACTGGAATTTAGAAATATTTTTCAATTTCTAATATCTATTATCAATAGCTTCTGATTTATTATTTGGAAACTTTTCACTTACTTAAAAAAAATATTTAAGTTACTATTTTAGAGGCTGTTACTGTCCTGAAGCCATTTGTCATTTATCTGCTTGACTTCACATGTGTCCTTTTAATAAAACTCTGAAAAAGGAATGTAGTGATTCATCTACTGTCTCTCCTCTGAAAATTCACCATCTAAAACTTTTCAGTCAGCTTTGACTCTGTTCATAATGTTAATACAGTTAGAGTTAACACTAATTAAAGTTTTAATCTGCACATGAATTTTGGGTTTAGCCCTCTTAAATCTCAGATTCCAAAAGTCATGATGTTATGTGGATCTCAAGGCTTGTTTTAAATGCTTGTGGGATATGGGTTTTTCACACTTTTTTTAAAATTATTTTTCTTTTGTATGTGTTCAGTCCATTCCTGATCATAAACGTTCATTTTCTTTTGTATTTGTGAACTGGAATTACTTGGGACTTGTAGTATATCTCACGTGTTTTCTCCAGGCCTTACATTTACCATTACTTTGTGAGTTTTCATTACACTGTAAACAAAACTTCAGCAAAACTTGACTAAGCTACTTCACTGGTTAAAAGCTGGACAAATTGTAATTATTTGTCAATAGAAGCCCATAAGCGCTACAGTTGAGATTTCATTTTTTGTTCAGTTTTTTGCTTTCCTGCATTCGTACTATTCAGTTCTTCCTGAAAAGGGCAAACAATAGAAAGTCAAAATGATTGACTTCAAATCTCTGTTTGACACAATGCATCTGTCCATGGTTAATTCATCTATTTAACCCCCCAAAAACTGTGGTCATCCCTGTCGAAGCAGACCATCAGCTGATAATGGTCAGGGTTCATTAGAAACCAAACTGACAGGTTTCTGAGAAGTTGTTCACTGAGTACCAAGTGACGGAGAAAAGTTTTCATAATCACACTAAAACGTTGCAGTTTGTTTCTGCATTACTGAAAAGATTGTTAATTATGAGTGTCTTTCTATGTACGTATGACTTTTTATTAGTGATGGATGACCTTCAAAAGGTTAAGCTATGAATAACCGTGTTAATGTTTACACTAGGTCGATTAAAAGAAGTAAAATAAATCTGCTTCTGAGATGCCTAGGTCTTTGAGAACGACCAACTGCTGGGACCGGGTGGCACAAACAGGACCTTGCCACCACTCTGTGACGTGGTCCAGCTCCCAGCCTGCTGTGCCAGGATGGCAAGGATGTGGCCCACAAGGGCTTTATTGGCAGGGAAATACTGGCAGAGACCAGCCTGGTGCCATGGCTCTAACAATGTGGGGTCCCAGGGCTTTCTGAATAGCTTTCTAAAATATATATTATACAACTAAATAATTTCTAGGGGAAATGATAATCAGTTAAGTTTTAGAGGATTTCAGCTGAGCATCTGCTATTGTCTAAAAGATGTAATAATATATGAAAAAACCAGTCTTGTTACGATATCTGTTCATTAAAATCCCTTCAATAGATTTCAGCAGGCTACCGTGGTTTCCTGACACTAATGTTTAATCCTGTGTATCTTTTCTGACTTCCTCCATTTTTTATTGACTTAGACAATCTATTAACAAATTTCTTTATTTTACAGCTGTGATAATGGAGTTACTGGTTATTACTGAATACATTGCCAGAAAAGTGGTGTTTCATGGTGTGCTTACAATAAAAGGACTTTGTAAACATCTTGCACCTGCTGCTGTACTCCAGGATAGACCAGTGCTGTCTGAAAAACTGAAAGTACAATTTTTCAGTTTTAATATAAAGGAAAATATCAATTATTGAGTTTAATGCAAAAGAAAACAGTTAATTTAGAAACATTAAAGTTATTTGATGCTGAAACTGTTCCTTGACAGATGACTAATTCTTTCTCTAACTAGTGTGATCATTATTAGTCTTGAAATCTCCAGATAATTTCATCCTACTTTATAACACAGTACTATTACACTTTAAAGGACCAGTGCTTCTCACTTCTCTGTTTTGCAGCTTCTGCTGAGTGAACAGGCAAGAAGGCAGAGGAGGTAGTCCTTTGATTGGGCATTTTTGCTGTTACCATAGAGACTCATTGAAAAACTCAACTAAATGTACTCCTTAAAATGTCAAACACAGGAAGCAGGAGGGAAATTTCAGTGGAAAAATATATGAAAAGCATAAAGCTGTTATATTAGCTATACTCACTGCACCACTCCTTCATTCATTGTAGGTTAAGTAAACCTTGCCTCTGAACCCAGGGGGAATTATTTCTTTCAAATATGGCCTTTCAATTACCTTTGAGATATAATTTCTAATCTCTTTGGTAGAAGGTGAAAATTAACTGTATCTACCAATGCCGGTCTTACATGAAGCCTAATTAATTTGGATTTGGTTTTTCTCCTCACTTCAGTTCTTTTTTAAAAAAAAAAAAAGTAAACACCCGAGCAATAGTCTTACAGTCCACAGAGCACTATGTGTACCTGTGATTTTTTTATTGAGGGTTAAGAATGAGCAAAATCCATTTTGGTATCACAGTTTTTTGTTAATGATTTTCCACACTAGAGGTGGGCTTTCAGCAAAGGGTTGGTAAGCAATGAAGACAACACAGCTGCAGGAGTGGGTCACCTTTGCTGCCCAGCTGGGAGATGCTGAGAGCTGGGCAGCACCTGATGCAGACAGCCTCTGTGCTCTCAGCTATGTCCGAATTTACCTTTACCGCTTTTCCTCTCTCCTCATTCAAGGAGATTAAATATGACTATTTGGAGAAGGGTCCTTGTTATCAGCAGCAACACTGAACTACAGAAACCCCCAAAACCTCATATCAGATAGCACTCTAATTTTTTTTTAATAGGAAATAATGTGTGCATGACGAAATATAAATGTAAGATGAAAATTGTGCATTATGTGGTTTGCAGGAGAATGAATATGTACTTGACTAAAAGACCAATGGGGATCAATTTTAGAATTAATATCCTGTCAGTTCTGGGTAGCCCTTTCGTGTAGACTAAAACACTTTGGCTAGAGTGCAGTATTTATTTTGTGGTCTAAAGTGTCAGGCTATGGGCCAGGATTCCCCAGTTCTTTAGTCCTTTCCCAGGTTTTGATAAATACTTTGGAGAATTTCACTTGACCTACCTTTTTTTTTTCACTTGTTTAACTTTGAAACCGCCACCATGGTACTGAGTATATTAAAATATTGCATGTACCTTAGGCCTAATATTTTAGTAGTTAATCTTAAAATACATGATTTCTTGTAATTCCTTATTTCTGGAGGAATAGCGTACTGTAATGAATTAATAGATGTTGAAAAAACATACACGTATTTTTTCAATTCATAGTCTCAGTTAAATTATTTCTTCTGTGGGAGGTTTTTTTCCTGTAAAAAGCTTAACTTTAAAAAAACAGGACTCTCATGCAATGATAAACATTTAGTAATATGTAATATTTGAATTATGTTTAAGATTTAATAATAATTATTAATAAAAATGTAAAGCTTTATTTGTTGTGTGGAACATTGTAAGTTTTACATTTTGGGTTTATATCATCTAAATCAAAATATTTCAGACGTACGGCTTTTATGACAGTAAAAATTTCCACCAAAGACTACTTAAAATAGCTATCAAAGGAACACAATGAACATGTAAAAATCTTCAGCATATTATATTTTCCTCTTCTCTTTTTCAATGATAAAATGAGAGAAGAAACAAATAACAGGCAGAAAAAGTAAAAAAGCTTTATACAAAAACTTTTTTTGTAAAGAAAAGTTTTCAATGTATCTTAAAAAATTGTGAATTTTGGGGGTTTTTCAAGTCCCCAGTTTTCAGGTCTCTCTTGTTAAAATATATTAAATAGTCTCAGTAGTTTTTCTATTATTAATAACTTTTCACTGTTATCTCACCAGATTGCCTCAATGCATCCATTATGTTATAATTTTTCTTGATGCATACTGAACATGATAAATATGGAAGTTCCTCTTTAGACACCATATCATGCAAAAACAAATAAAGCATGCAAAAGATAACTTTTCAAAAATGAGATACTTGTGGTTTTTTGAAGCTGTATTACATTAATGCCTAGGGTGACAAATTTTAAACCTTCCCACAAAGAAAATCCCACTGGAACAACAACAACAACAACAACAACAACAACAATAATAATAATAATAATAATAATAATAATAATAGGCTTTTATTGAATTAACAGGAAAATAATAACAATAAACAAATAATGGGAAGTGCCTTGAGAAATCTTATTTGTGGACTTCAATAAACTAGTTATACCTAATGAACAAATGTTTCCATAGATATTTAAAATAGCTTGTAAAATGACCTAATTTTAAATCTCATCTGTTTTCTAATGAGTGTTGTGCATCCCCAGCTCATAAGAAGGAGGTTGAGAGACAAACACTTGTGCTGTGACAGAGTGCTAAATCCCTGCCTAGAAGAACAGAAGATAAATAACACAAGATGCTGTACTGGTGTAAAGGACAAATCACTTGTTTTTTTCACCTCAATTCCTGTCAAATTAGTAAGAGTAATATCTGAAAATTTCAGTTTAATTCCCCAGATGTTAACCTATATCTAAAAATACAGTAACCTATTTTGTTGATAAACAACAGCCTCAGAATGAATGTATTTAAGAACAAACTCTTTTTATGAGGTAATTGCCCTAAAAAATCCTGCCATTAGCTATCCAAATCAACAGACTCAGGTGATATCTGGACAATGTTTTGAAATTTAATCAGGACCATAACTTTTGTGCTTACTTTTGGGAAACAACTTTAAAAATTATTTTCTTTACAGAAATTCAGAAAAAACATTAAAAGATTACATGTGTATCATGCTGTTACTAAAGACTAAACTAGGATTTATGCTAAAGAACTAGTGTTAGCTCTTTCAGACCTTTTAAGTAACACTAAATGCCACACAGAAGAAACATAAGGATATCTTTTGTTTGTTTGGTTTTCAGAGAGAAGTATATGAGACTGTACCTGCCAAATTGCAATTTTGTATATGTTAAAGAATGAGGAATTCTCGTTACTTCCCTTTTTTAATTTTTGCTTTTATCTTCTAGCTAAGACTCTGAAAAATAATGTGTACAGGAATGCGTTAAAAAAAAGCTTAGATTTTAAACATATCTTGGGTTGTTGTTACTTTTCTAGCTACTGTGATTTGAATTTTGCTTTTCATAGCTGCTGTTCTGTTCTAGATTGCAGTAAAACACATAATTTGAAAACCAATGGAAACATTTTTCCCATGAAACACAACGCCCTCCAGAGGTTTACTTGCCTCTATATAGGTCAAAATCTCTGACCTTGCAGTATTTGTGCAATACCAGTGGTAACTTCTCAGATTGTCACATTGAAATTGTTTTTATATCTCCAAGGGGGGTTCAGACTGGTGTCAGTAGCCACAAAGGTAAGGGGAACAATTATGTGTCAGCTCTGCTATATCTTCGAAGAGGGCATTTTGCCAGTCTGACACATTGGCTGAAAAAAACCTCACACATACAAATCTTTGTTTTATTTCTAATTTATTTTTGGAGATGTGGCAGAACCTGAGATGAATCTATGCAAATAAACAGGACAACAAAAATCATATAAGACCACCATTTATGTAGTCGCTGATGAACTGAAATTCAGTTCACTTTCTCTCAGCTCTTCGAGCAAAAGGTATATGTCAATCTTTTCCCCTATTTTATGATTTCCTGCAGTAATAAGTTTTTTACATTGGGTAAGTCAGCAGCTAAGGAAAAGTAAATTTCCTAAATAAAAATAATTTTAAAGCAGTCTAAGGTTTCAAACTGCATGTGGGGTTTTAATTATTTTTTAAATTACAACCTTTACAAACAATATTATTTTTCTTGTTCACAAGGCTATAAAGGATTGTAGAAAAATAAAGAAAGAACTCTCACGAAAACAATATTTGATTGACTGCTCTTTCTTCTAAGTTTTTAGAAAAAAAAGTCTTGTGTTTATGTAATGCTGTTGGCAGAAAGATCACTTGTCATTTTTTTCGGGTATAGAATAATTAGAAAAGAAGACATAAATGAGTTTACTATCATAATGATACTAGGGAGTATTTTAATATATTGAAGGAAGGAGAAAACTCCTAAAGGGAGCAGAAAGGTTACAGACAAGAGAAACATGATTAAATTCAATTTTGTACTTGTTAGGGAAGAATTAAATGAAATGCCCTGTCTGTAAGTCTTCCTGGATAGTGTTCGACTAGCAACTTATGACCAAATTCACGGATTCACAGAATCACAGAATGTTAGAGATTGGAAGGGACATCGAAAGATCATCTAGTCCAATCCCCCTGCCGGAGCAGGAACACCTACATCAGATCCCACAGGAACGCATCCAGGCGGATTTTGAATGTCTCCAGAGAAGGAGACTCCACAACCTCTCTGGGCAGCCTGTTCCAGTGCTCTGTCACCCTCACTGTAAAGAAGTTTTTTCTCATGTTCAAGTGGAACCTCCTATGTTCCAGCTTCCATCAACTCCAGACAGGAAGGACCCTTTAGTTTGACATTGGTTTAAGACCAAAAAAAAGGTTATGCAACTGCTGAAACTGGGTCTATGGGGCTTTGATATTGTTAACGCAGTGCGTAGCCCACTGATGTTCTACATTACCTCAGGGAGACAATTGCTCTTTCAAAAAGGATAAGTATGCATATGTAGAAATGACTCATGATGCACATTTACACTTTAAACTAATTATTATTTAATGAGTTGCTGATAAAAATATAAAACCTCAGAAGAGCTAATTTCCTGTTGTTTTATTGCATGAGTAAGAGTCATGTAAAGCCAGCTGTGTAAATGTGTATTCTTCTTTCAGGCATGTTATTTTAGGCAGAACTAGTAGCACTCTCTATTTTTAGAGTTGCCTGATACTCTTTGATGTGCAAAGCTGTGTCTACTATATCAGCTTTGCCAAGATTTCCTGTTTGTCCTGAAAATTATTATGGTAAACATCTTCATGAATGTTTCTGAAAATTTTCATCCATAAAAGTACAATTCTGACCATGAAGCCAGAGGAAAAAAAAAATTGCTGTCTTAATTACTGCTTGAGACCAGAGAAAATGCTTTAATGCATTGGAATGCCCTATGCATTGAAATAACAACTTCACGTTTCACAGGCATTGAAAAAAAACAGGAACAGTCAACAGATCTTTATGGTGAAGACATGCCGCTGAGCCTCCACTGAATGAAGAACTAGAAAGTTTACTTGTCCCAACAGAAGCATGTCCTGGGATGTTGTCATGGAACTGATCAAATGGTGACATGTAACAGCACCAGAAAAAGTCCAAAAACATGCAAAAAAGATGTAACTTACTAGCCTTTTATTGAACTGCTATAAGTCTATTGCAAGGATAACATGATCCACAAGAATGGGAAGAGACAATATTTGCCTTCTTTTCTTTTTCTACTTATTACTACACTTTCCAACTGTTGTTAACATCCTCAATGTATAAGCTATGTTTATGATAAACCAATGACCTCTCCCAAAAGATACTTGTAGTTTGCTTTATAAAATAAGTTGTTACTGGCTGCAGAAATTTCAATACCCATAGAGTGAAGGAGAGCATTTAATACAACTGGATATTTTGGGGTCTGTAATTGGGTCACATTTGAATAGAAATAGAAAAGAGACATGCATTGGACATATGCATGTCTCTTTTCCAGGCCCTCAGGATGGGGCCCAGGGCAGCGTGCTCTAGTGGTTGGCAACCCTACCCACAGCAAGGGGGTTGAAACTAGATTATCTTTGAGGTCCTTTTCAACCCAGGTCATTCTATGATTCAATGAAATTCAACAAAGTATTAGTTAAAAGTATTTAGATACTTATTTAAATTCAGTTATATTGCATTAGAAAACAAGAATAATATTACTAAAATAGATATTAACATAAAATTTAAAAGACAATTTCAGACTGTTAAAATGTGCCTAGCTGTCAATCTCCAGTTAGTTCCTTGGCTTACCTTGTTGATGCAATCAGACAGCAAACTGTTCAACAGTGTAAAAATGCTAGAAAAACCTGAAATCACAACCCAACTGTAAACCAAACCTATTGGGATAGATGAGAAGATTCTGAGAGGCGTAATAAAAGAAAACTATCCTATTATGACTTTAAAGCCCTTAAAAGCAATAGGGAATCTTGAAGTTAATCTCAGAACACAACTCTATGAAGTGCTATCTCTGCAAAGGAAAAAGCAGTTATCAAAATTCTTTTAAAGGTCAGAGCTTTATTCAGCTATAGGTCAAAAAGAGCTGAGGTGTTACAGTGCCACACTGACACCAGCAAGATTCTCTCCGTCAGCTTCATTGACTACAAGTTCTTACCTATAAAAAAAGCAGTTTTATTGAACAATACAAAAAGAGGATGAGTCAAAATGGTATTGATGTACCATTTTTTCCATCAGTGGTTATCACCAGGAGCAAAAGACTAGTAAAAGTCATAATAAGGTGAGTAATATCTATTTACTGTGAATTTAGATCATCTAAAGAACTGAATATGACTACTGTCGTTAGTGATCTAAACTAAGCACGGATTATGTCCATGTATTAAAAGGTGGAAATAGATGTACTTCTTAATCATAGAATCATAGAATCATAGAATCATAGAATCATAGAATCATAGAATCATAGAATGGTTTGGGCTGGAAAGGACCTCAAAGATCGTCAAGTTCCAACCCCCCTGCCATGGGCAGGGACACCCTCCACTAGACCAGGTTGCTCAAAGCCTCATCTAACCTGGTCTTGAACACCTCCAGGGATGGGGCATCCACAGCTTCCCTGGGCAACCTGTTCCAGTGTCTCACCACCCTCATAGTGGAAAACTTATTCCTGATGTCTAGTCTAAATTTACCCTCTTTCAGCTTATACCCGTTACCCCTTGTTCTCTCACTGCACTCCCTGATGCAGAGTGCCTCCCCATCTCTCCTGTAAGCCCCCTTCAGGTACTGGAAGGCTGCTATTAATTCTCCTCGGAGACTTCTCTTCTCCAGGCTGGACAACCCTAACTCTTTCAGCCTGTCCTCGTAGGGGAGGACAATTAATAACACTTCATGATAGCAAGAAATCCATAACCAATACTTACAAAATACATTTTGCTGTTACTACCCTGCTTGTCAGCTGCGTGTAACACTTGGTTGTAAAGTGACAAAATGCTTATTTTAAACCTCTGTTGGATTAGGTTGCCTTATCCAGATGGTGTGTGTGAGGAGAATATGGTAGCTGATGAAATGAACTTCCCGCTGCTGTGAGAAAGTAAAGAGAAGAGAACCTAGACACGGTGGAACAGAGATTTCACCTCCATGGAAGTTTGGAAACTATAAAAACCATTTCTGTCTCTTGATTTTGAGGCAAATGAAAGAGCTACACCCCAAAGAGGCAAGCATGCTGTGACGGTTTTTAGACCCCACATGCGCATATCTGAGCCTACCAGCTTCCAGCCATTGGTGGAACAGAAAGAGTCTTTGAGGAACCTTGGTTCTAGACTGCTTCAGTGCTACTCACACGGGACATAGGCATGGGGACTGAGTGCAGAGGAAGGTGTTACATGGTGCAAAAAAATAAGATAGGCATCTAGGATCGAAATGAGACATGAGACCTTTTTGGTCCCCTGTGGAGAGAACACCACAGAGCACCTCTGAAGTGCAGTGCTTCCTTTAGTTGCTGCAGGTATATGCCAATCAATTACTAGCACATGCTCAGGGTTTTTACTATTGACATGATGCAATCCTGATACTTTAATAACAGACACACAGATCAAAAACATACTCCCTGATTAAGCAAAACTCACAGAAAGTATGTGGAAACATGCAGTCATAACTCTGAAATCAAAACCAAGACAGATTTTCTATTTAAATATATAGTTGGAAGGCTTTGTATAGACTGAAAAGTATTTTCCTTTCAAATGGAAGGTACCAAAAAAAAAAAAGCTACATGAAAACTGTGGAACACGGATCTGTTTCACGGTACCTGGATGTATGCTGGCTGCATATCAGGTTGAGACCTTAAAGCATACTCTGCCATACGTTATTCTCCACTCTTCTGCTGCTTCCTCTTTCCATTGGATGAAAATGTGGGTATGCGACCAGGAAAGGATTTACTGAACATTCTGGCTGTTCATGAGAGTAGGTTTATGGGTGCACAGCATAAGGCATCCATAACTGAGGTGCTGCCACTACTCATGCTCAACTGGTTAATATTTCAGAGTTAACCCCACTGAGAGCATATTACAGTAAAGGTGACACTAGCTGGTCCAACGGAGATTAGTGTTTCTGCCTGATTTACTAAATTCCTACAGCCTAACCTGGATGAAGTTTTAACCTTTTCAAAACTTGTCTTGTATCCACACATCTGTTGCACTTGATGTTTTAACAACATCTGTTTTCACTTATCTGGTATCTCCATTTCATTCTGCTGATGCTGAGAATATGTTCTTGTTTGCACATGGAATTTTATCTTTCTGACTTCCTAAGTCAGTGTGGACATCTGGTGTACATGATTATTTACTCTGCCTACTGATTTTGAGGAAGGAAGGTGTTACTGTTAATAAAAGGAAGTTAAGGTATATTAAAGTTTCAACTCCTTTTTTTGCAGGAGTTGTACTTGTTCTGTACTTGCCCAGAGTCATATTTTTACAGCTACCTCTTGTGAAGTCACTCCTGAATTTTGTTTCTAAGGAAGTGATTGTTTGTAGTGCGTGAGACAGGACAGTAGATGTCCTTAGTATTCCGGTTGGGAAAACAAACAGTGCTCAGAAAGGCAGCCAGGATTTGAGGCTAATATGTTTTATTAACTTTCTTCAGTGAGGTCAGGATTATCTTTGATTCTCTGAGCTACAGGCAGACAATAAGATCTTAGGGATAGCTTCTCTGGCCCAGATGTAAAATAAGTTAAAGCATTAATTTCAAGTTCTGATTTTGAAAGTTTACAATTTTTAGTAATAACTTCGGACAATTTGTGTCAGTGTTGTTGATGTAATGTTGATATAGACAGAACAGGGTTGGAAGGGAAGTTTTTCTTGGCACTGGAAAAATAAGTAAATTTTTATTATATGAGTAGAAAGGACTTGTGTTTCTCTTATATTTATTCCAAACAATTTTCCTACTAAGAGTGCCGTTATTCAAAGGGTTGTTTCTGGATAAAGCTGTCCTCATTGAAGAAGAAACAGGGAATCTTGGCACCCCTGAGCATAAATTTATCTGCTCCCCAAACAGCATTAACTAGTACAACCATCTTCCTACAAAGTGCAAAATACTATATTGCAAGAAATGACAGTGAAGATATACAACACAGACATATACAGATACACACACACACACAAAACCCAAACCACAAAACACTTCTGCAGTGGAAAATGGTACTAATCTTATTCAAACTGCAGAGTAAATGCACTGAGTCAGCAAACATGCAATTAATCACGCTAGTTTAAAGAAACAGAATATTAAGTTTGGCAATGGGGAAAAGAAATTCCTCTGTTACTCAGATAGCCACCTGGCTGAGCCTGTTCTGTTGACTGAAAATACCCAAAGGCATATCTCTGGACCCAAGAGCAAGTTGCACAACACAATTTGAGTCCACACAGCCGAATCCTCTCTCCCTTCCAAAGGGGGCTGTCTCATCTTTGCTACCTATTGGGAACACTCTCTGGCCTCTGCAGTCCCCTGGTCATTAGTGTAGTTGTAGTCATCGTCTTGTATTGTACTTTTTGTCTAAAAAGGTGTTTGCTGGTGTCAGACAAAATCATATCAGGAAATGGGATAACTGTGAAGTGGTGTGGATTGTTATGGAACAGTGCTGCATGCTACAGCTAGACCCATGCCCTGCTCGTACTTAGATTACTAGTATAGATGTAGCCACAGAGAATGATTCTGGTTTCACATGTGCTTACTAAACAAACAATGCCTAGTCAATCTCACAGCCATACTGTGCTACCTTTGATTTATGTTAGCACTGCTTTGACTGGGCGTGTTTGACTAGCTGACCTCTCAAAGTGCTTTTTAACCTGTACTGTTCTGTGACTTCTGTGGAAGCAGGAGGAATCTTATCCCGTTCTCAGGGCTGACATGTTAAGCTATATTCATTTAGAAATACTAGTGTTAAACAATGCAGAGCTTCACTGATATAAAATATCATGAACTGAATCAAAATATGCCATGAAATAGACAGAGTTTGATTACTGAAAATGTACTGCTGTACAAGATCAAAAAGTATGTGTTACTGAGGTGTCAAACTTGCAGCACTCAAAGTAGTGTCCTAGCGATTTCTAGTAATGTTCCATCCTAAGAGTCATTTTTAACATAAGTTGCAAAGCTGTTTTTTACAGTCTTCCAACAGTGCATCAGTGAAAGAATCAGAAGCAAGGTTAAGGAATAGTTTAAGTGACTGCAGTGTTTTGAATATAAATATTTCAGATGATTTGGTTTTGAATATTTATAAAAAAACATTCTTCTGTCGTTGAGATGACCTGATGATTGCAGCAAGAGCAACGGATCTTTTTATTTCTTTGTTTTACAGTGTATATGTAACAATCTTAACTTATCAGGAAAGAAAATTATCCCCTACCTTTGGAAAAATCATAATTAAGACACTGAACATTATTCCCACAGCTTGGGTTTTCTTACATTTTTCTGGCTTATCACAGACTGAATAAATAACTTCCTACTTTTTTTCTTAACACAAGCATGTCTGGACATGGACTTTTAACCTTATAATGTCCAGTGCTTGAATCATAGACTCATAGAATCATTAAGATTGGAAAAGACCTCAAGGATCATCAAGTCCAACCGTCAACCCAACACCACCTAGCTCACTAAACCATGTCACTAAGCACCATATCTACATGTTTCTTGAAGACCTCCAGGGATGGTGACTCCAACACTTCCCTGGGCAGCCTGTTTCTTCACTCTTTCAGTGAAGAAATGTTTCCTAATATCCAGCCTAAAGCTCCCCTGGTGCAACTTGAGGCCATTTCCTCTTGCTCTATCACTTGTTACTTTAGAGAAGAGGCCAGCACCCACCTCACTACAACCTCCTTTCAGGTAGTTGTAGAGAGTGATAAGGTCTCCTCTCAGCCTCCTCTTCTCTAGACTAAACAACCCCAGCTCCCTGAGCCGCTCCTCGTAAGACCTGTGCTCCAGACCCTTCACCAGCTTCGTTGCCCTTCTCTGGACCTGCTCCAGCACCTCAATGTCCTTCTTGTGGTGAGGGGCCCAAAACTGAACACAGGATTCAAGGTGCGGCCTCACCAGTGCCGAGTACAGGGGCACAATCACTTCCCTAGTCCTGCTGGCCACACTATTTCTGATGCAGGCCAGGATGCCGTTGGCCTTCTTGGCCACCTGGGCACACTGCTGGCTCATGTTCAGCTGGATGCTGACCAGCACCCCCAGGTCCCTCTCTGCTGGGCAGCTTTCCAGCCCCTCTCCTCCGAGCCTGTAGCATTGCAGGGGGTTGTTGTGACCAAAGTGCAGGACTATAGGCACTTGGCTATATTGAACCTCATGCAATTGGCCTCAGCCCATCAGGGATAGAAAATAGTTCACACACAGTTTTGAGAAGTTGATTTTTGTTTTGTTCAGATAATTTCAACTCTATGAAAGTTACTTTACTTAGAAATGACAATTTCTTGTTCCATTATCCTTCTTATGTCATCTCAATTTTCATCATTCATGGTCTACTGAACAATACTCAGAAAGAAAGAGACCATGCTACAGGGTAGTCTGCTTTTACTGTCTCAGCAAGCATCTTGACAGAGATATTCATAATTTAGACCAGCAGAAGAACCAATGCTACAAATGATTCATGACTTTTTTTTTGATGTTTTGCATTCCTACATAAGGCTGCTGTTCTGGAAAGCTCTGACTCCCAAGACTGAAGTGTTTGGGTCATAGCAAAATGGGTCCATGGAGTTCTTAGTTTCCATGGATTTCAGTATGTTCTTGGCATCAAGATAATTTCTATCTTCTCAACCACATTTTTAAGGCACAAGCGCTCCAAGTAGGCTTAATTTTACACAGTATAGATATTTGAAAGTTAGCTGTCTAAATCTGTGCTAATCATCTTAGATTTCCTTTACTGTAAAAAATGACACTCTGCCATCTTCAGAGTAGTACACTTCGCTCTAAAATAGATGGCTCTTCCACCATCTCATGAAAGGAAGAAATTGTGACAAAAGCTAAGTCTGAGTTAGCAAATTCTTTAATGACTAAAGGACTTAGAGTTTACATATGCACAATGGTTAAAAAAACTGTTTTCCAGTCTTTTAAACTGCCTTTCTGCTTGTCTTTAAGCCCTTTCTTTTCAATCATATCTTGTTTATAAATTTCATATTAGACAATGAATACCGGAAGTGCTATATAGAATCAAACCAAAGTTCCATGTATTTTGGCATCCTGCCCTTGGTAGCAAACACCAGTGCTTTGGGAAGATAGCAAGTACCGGATGATCTTCCTTTTAGTCACCTCTCCACTTCTGGTAATTAACTATTTAAAGACTTCCCATCAAAAATTACAACTGAACTGTTTAATATCCACTACAAGCCTAAATGCCTGATGGATTTGTTGAATCCCTTTTTTGAACACAGTTGCGCCTTTGACTTCCAAAATGACTGTGGCAAAGAATTCAACGCTGTAATAATGTGCTGTGTGAGGATAAAAGTGCTTGTTTATTGTATATCTGGTAAGGTTTTTGGGATTCATAGTTCTCATGTTAAAATAGAGACAACATGAATTCTTAACTACATTTATCGTTTCTTTTTAATTATGTTACAGATCTTGATCCTATTTCCCCAGGCATGCCTTTCCGGACTCAATTACAGTATATATGGAAGTGATTAGACATGTCTGATAATCAATGCATTATTCTTCTCTGTAACATTTTTCTAGTTCTGACATGCTCTGGTTTTAAATCACAGATAATATTTTTAATGTAACAGTCCACATTTACAGTTATTTACTAAAGTTTTCTAGTCTCTGTTACATCAGAATATTCCCCAAGATCCTGTTTGCTTTTTGAATACTCATGCATATAAAGCATATTTTCCCAGAGAGCTGTCCAGATGGATTGAAGATTTCTTCCTGTATACCCAATGTAGAGTTTATGATTGTATAACTGAGGTTTTCCGGGTTTGTTATTGTATAAGCATTATTGTATGCTTACTAATTTTACAATTCAGATGCCATTTTATCCTTGAGTCACTGACTGTGGAGAAATCCTCTTGAGTTCTTTACAGACGGCTTTGATTTTGACTACGTGGTGTTATTTTGAATTGTCGAAAAACACCATTGTCTTACTTCTTATGTTTCCAAACATTTATGCATATATTGAGCAGTCAAGGTCCAAACGAGAAATTCATGTGAGACCTTGTTGAAAGCTTTTTGGGAAAAAAAAGAAAAAATTAGACCATACTTACAGACTTACTCAGTGACACTTTGCAAAAGCAGATAGATTTGTAAGGCATGATTTTCCTTTACAAAACCTGTATTAACTCACTATCAATATACTTTATCTATCTGTGTGTTTCCTAATTCTTTTCCTTACTTGAGTTTTACCAATTAGACTGGTACATGTCAGTCAGATCCATAATCCTCACCAACAGCCATTTTAAATGCGTTGTCATATTTGCTGCCTTCCATTCCTCTGCCTACAAAAATTGATTTTAGAAAGAGGTTACACATGATAGTAAAGATCCCTATAGCTTCATATCAGAGTTCTTTAAGTGTCTGTTGAAAATTATTTAGTCCTATTCAGTGTGTTTGTTTACTTAGATCTTTAAAAACAGAAAATCCCAGTTACGAAAGGTTCATTTGGAAGCTTTCTTCCTCAAATTCATGCTGTAAAATGTAATTGCTCGAATTCATGCTGCAAAATGAAGACCTGATGTCAGTCTTCTGTATTGCCTTTGAATTGAGCACAGTTCCAGAAATTCACTTCTCTTTTCTGCAGTCATCTCATGCAACCTTCTTGTATGAGTGTTTCTCGTACACTTCCATTATCTGCTGGTCCTTTCGGTTCTCTAACAAGTCCTCCACTTTTAATTTGTTTGAAAAAAGATTTTATTATGAGCCTTTATGCTTTAACATATAGATTCTCCAAATTTTTGACCCAACTTGTTTAAAATTGTTTTAACTTTGAATTGCCAGCTTCACGCTCTTTTAAGTTTTTCTTATTTTGATGCAATTTTATGGGTTTTGATGCCTATCTTCCCCAGAAATTTTATGTCTATTTTAAGATTCACACATTCTGTCCTTTCAATTTCATAATAATTTTTGGTCTTGCATTTATGCAGTTCCTCTTTTCAGTTAACTTGTTAACCCTTTTATTCCTACAAGATGCAGAATTTAAATATATTGTGATGTATTTTGTGTCCACAGTGTAACAATTTGAAGGTTCATCTAAAATGGGGTAAGTGCATTTCGTTATGCTCTCTGGAATCCTACTCCCCTAGCTGTCTGGTTGCAACTTCCAAAGTGTTTCACAGTGCCCTTCATACACATGGTTTTCTTCCACTGGAAATCTGAGTATATTGAGAAAGAGGAAGGAGAGGGAGATGAAAAGATGTGGAAAAGATATATCTTGAATAAAAACTAGTATGATACTCAGGATTAGATCAGGTATAGCTTTTTTTCTTGTAGTATCTCTGAGCATCCAAGAAGAGGTAATTTAATTCCCATATGACAGCTTGACTTGAATTTTACCCAGAACCCATAAGAGTAATGGAAATCTCTGATTATCATTGCACTTCAATCTTTGCATCTCCCTAATTTCTCTTTTTATTTCATGGTTGCTTTATGACTTTAATAGCAAGTTTGAACCCAGTCCAAAGAGTGATAGCTAGTGTAACAGACTGAGGAGAGAGAAATGGGAAGAAAGGAGATCAGCTATTTCTCAGAATAATACAATGACAGGAAAGAAAGACATGTAAATCATGGAATGATAGCAATACATTAAGTATGATCCCACCATCCAAAGCATCCAACTTCTGCAGAAGCTGCAGTGACAAGTCAATTTCACATATTCTCCAAAAGCCTCATCTTTTGGTCTCTGGTTGACCACATTTGTCTTTTTTCATGGGATCACAGGTTCACAGGATTAATCAGGTTGGAAATGACCTCATAATCACTCTAGTCCAACCTCCTGCTCAAAGCATGGTCAGTTCTGAGGTGAGACTAAATTACTCAGAGCTTCATCCAGTTTGGTTATGGATGGAGCATGGAGTATCCAAGGCTGGATCCTAAGCAACCTCTCTGGACAGCCTGAAATCTTGCTGACCTTGCCCACCTTCCCTATACATCTCAGAAATTATGTAATGTATATAGCTAGGCAAGTCACAACTGTGTTTCATAACATTGGAGGTAGAAAAAAGGTGATTATCACCTTGCATCAATTCACCTAATGTTAACAAAGACAGAAATTTTCTCAACCAGCTTTAGACATCTTTGTCTGAGCTCATTATCTAAGTTCTCTTTGCAACCACAATAGAAAGATCAGGGCATGAATAATCTCTAATTCATCTACTGTGGATGACTAAAATGGGTCAGTCTAACTGTCATAGAACTCCATTGACTATAGAGGGAGTTTAAATGACAGCTTCAGAGGCAAAGATATATACTGTGAATTTTCCACTTAGATTACTTAGATTATTCCTTTCTCAGGTGTGTAGAGTAATTTAGTTCTTTAGAGTCACTTTATAGCTCTAGAAAGAACTATGGAGTTTTTTTTTCACCATAAGAGAGTTTTTACAGAAAGATAAAGTGTTCTCTGAAAGTCCCTTCTTCTTTTGTCAATTATAAAAGGAACTGAGGTGGCTAATTTATGTTGGCCTCTTACATGAATGAAGTTATGCCAATTGATCCTAGCTGTTTTCCATTTTTAATTTCAGAAAAAAAATTGATCTGGAAAGGGAGCAGTTAAGCATGCATCACTAATTCAGCCTAGTATTTGATTGCCCAAGGTTAGGATGTCTCATATGAGATACGAGAGTTTTAGTGTAGCCTACCAAAGGGTGGTGGCACACTGGAACAGGTTGCCCAGGGAGGTCGCGGATGCCCCATCCCTGGAGGCATTCAAGGCCAGGCTGCATGCGGCTCTGAGCAGCCTGGTTCAGTGGTTGGCGGCCCTGCATATGGCGGGGGGGTTGAAACTAGATGATCACTATGGTCCTTTTCAACCCAGGCTATTCTATGATTCTATGATTTTGTGGGCGTTTTGTAAAAATTTGAATGTATCTGTATCTTGTAGGAGAGTTTTTCTTCTGTATCCGATTTTGAAGCAAGGTGTATGAGAGTCTAAAATACCAAATGTAATTTGAAGATCTGCTATCACAAGAAAATTAATGGAAAAAGAAATAGGTAATTTTGTTTTTCAGTGTCAATAGTAGAAAGTAGTTAAACTTTCAGTAAGGCAACTCCATAGTGCCTTCCAGAGAATAAACTGGTCATAGATTTTTCAGCAGATATTTTACTTGAAAATTGTTATGAAACTTAGCACAAATTATTTCATTTTTAACTAAAATTTGTTTAGTACTGTTTATAAAAATGAACTTTATTACTTTCGAGGATATGCAATTGCTCCTCAGTGAAATTTTACCAAGACAGGAAGGTCAAGGCTACTCTTGCTTTGCCAATCACTACATTTGTTGCACTATGTTTGCTGGTGAGGTCTCTGCTGGTACCGCCTGGCTGTATTGCAGATGTATGAAAAATGCAAGACCACTACAGCACAGTGAAGATAAAAACATATCAGTTCTTAAGCTTTTTGACAGTATTGAAGAATGAACTACTGTTCTTGAGTATTTGATGTTGTTTAACATTTAAACAGTGGTGTTTATTCCTTCTTACATAGAGATTTTGGAGAAGCAGTCAGTGGATTATTAGTTCATTTTGGTAAAAGTAACTAGCTGATTTCCACATGACATTAATATTGATTTCTCTATTAAATATGTTTATCTGATTGTGTGGAATTGTCAATGGTGATATTATTACTTTGTGGTTAAAACCTAATATGTAGTTACTATTTCTTCAAGTTCCTCTTTTGTTTCCCAAGTGCTCAGACAACTGGGAAAGTTTGGGAAGTGAATTTTGGAAAATATTTTTCATTTAATATTTCAACACCACATTGCTGTGTAATTTGCCTATTAAAATAATTAAGATGTCATCAGAGTCTCATTATTTTAACAAGTGATTGATGATAACTTGTAGACAGCTTTGAGATTAGTGAAGATGAAGACAGCTAGTTGTCAACTGGCCATGACATGAACTTCAAATTAAGCAAGTACTATAGAAAAATTAACAGATTTTAGCTAAACTGGTGACAGAAAGAATATAATACAATGTGAGTTTAATCTGTTGGGAATTTGTTGGGGTGTTAAGCCAAAATTATGAAGACAAGGTTGTAGTTGTGAAAGCAGAAAAAACACTCAGGAGGATAGGTGAGTCACTTTGTGAGTGGTTGTTTTCTGTGACCTTTTATGACACATCTACTTGAATGGTATTTCACAGGTATGATGTACATCTTGTATGTGAAAAATATATCCTTTGAGTCTTGACTACATAAAGTAACAGAAGAACAAATGCTTTGAGATCCCATATCTCTTTAATGTAAGAATCCTCTTGCGTGTATTTAAAAGAACCAACAAACCACAAACAATTTTAAATGTCTATAATCCAGGGTTTGGACCTTGTATTTCCTATTCTGAAAAATCTACATTATTGTAATTTAATTCCTCTGAGCTAAGAGCTTGACAGTGCTATTCACCACTGGTGGATATGGAATAATCCAGAAACTCCATTATCTTCTCAAGCTTCTTCTATTTTTTCTTAGGAACTTTTAGTTTGATGGTACTTTACTATTTTAAAATGAAGATGATTTAAACATTTTGTTCCACAGATGGGAGAGAATAAGAAACATACATATGCAATAAGTTGGCTAGTGAGCTGTAACTACCATTAAGGTGCCCGGACTCAATCATTACCCATATCCTTATGTACTGAAGCTAGTAACTGTAAATTTTGAAATTCTATACATTTTCTCTGAAATATATAATCCTTAAGCACTTAAAGTCTCTAGCTAAGGTGTAAAAGATAAGAATGCAAGAACGGTGTGGATATAGAGACATGGTCAAACACACATTTATTGAAAATATAGGACAGCGTGTATTCATTGTGGCTGTGTAAAGACATAGCTTGATTTTTTTGTTTTTCTTTTCAGAAATTGAGTGACAATTCCCCTGAGGAAAACAAGGTAGTTCAAAATAGCATTTAACAAGCAAGTAAATAAACAGAACTACTGCCTTGCTTCATGTGGAAATTAGTCTATTAGATATGCAGGCAACGTGATTTCCATGGTTACAAATGACCTGTTAATCTCTTAAATTATCCAGTCATCATGAACAACAAGACTACTAAATAATTAGAGTAAAATGCAAAACTCATGTCATCAGTATTTTCAAAGTGAAAATCTCCCAAAGAGAGGAATTTTTTACCTGGTAAGAACTTACCCCAGTATTTCAGTGCAGGTTCATCACTGGCTTTCTGTGAAACAGTTTGCCCTGAACATTTTTTTAAAAAACAACAGTATTTTCTCCACCATGTCAGTATTGTAGGTAAGAAGAACAGTAAACCGGGGTGGGGTAGGGGGGAGATGTTTTACCTGAGTACAAAGAAAAAACTAATTTAATGTGCATTTGTCTGAGTGTTTCTTGGTAAAGGACACATTGTAGGTTGGCCTGATGCACTTTTATTTTTGGTATTTACTACAGTTTGTAGTAACAATTTTCCACAAAGTAAATTAGTTCTGTTTATTTATGTTAAATTCAGTTATTTAACTGAAGGAAAAGAAAACAAAAAAAAATCAATGGCTTTTGAATGATCACGGCTCATCACATAATAGCTGTACAAATATGCCTTCAGAAATTTCCTCAGAATTTTCTAAATCTAATGTAAATCTAAAACTGTTCTGAAATAGCGATAAGAAAACCTCTTTATGGTTTCCCACATGAAATACCCATATGTGTGTAATAACTGCTGTGGAATGTCTATTTTATTGTCATCACAGTTTTAATAAATTGGTAACTCTGCTTTGGTATCTTGACCTAAAGAGAGTGAACAAAAACATTTCGCTAATGACTGATTCCTTGTATGCTACTTTTCATTCTAATTAATCCCAAATGCTCATCAAGGTCAGTCCTCCTCTAATGTCTGTACTATAAACCCCTGCAACTCTATTAACTTCATTTTTCCTCTCTTGGGGTCCCCAGTCAGCAAACAGTTGCACACTTGAATTAATTTATCATCTTTGCCAACTTCCATAACTTTACCACAACCTTTTAACATTTCACATGTTTTTAAAACCTCAGCACCTTCTAATCTTTGTTGCATGAGAACCTTTGCCTTTAATTAAGGAAAATGCTGTGGATAGTAACTAAGTTTGTATCCCTTATAAATGAAAAGAGATGACTTGGTCCCACTGTAACCTTGAGTTCCAGGTTTGAAGGAAAGTCAAAGGAAGCTGAAATGTTTTACAATGTAAAATTCCTGGACCCTGACTCAAATGCTGGATAGAAGTAGTACTGTTCCTTTTATGTGAATTGCCTTCCGATTTCCTTATGATTTAAGATAATGATGGAATTCTCTTTTGACTTGGTTGTCAAGGCTTCATTAAATCTCTTTGATTTGCCCTGTTTAATATCTGAGGTTGATTTTTTTTATCAATACAGGAAATATGAGTGCTGAAGTCCTTATCTCAAATTTTATAACATGCTCTTTCTCTTTGTCAGCCTTTATATTTCCCCCTTTTCACTTTACAATTTTAAAATGCTTTAAAAGAAAGTATCTTCTTTTCCATTTTTACTTGGACAATACTGCTTTCTCTGTGAGTTTTTTCACTGTATCCTTGTCAGGATTTTTTATCTTTGCTGATTTTTTTTTTTTTAACAGAGTCACTTTTCTCCAAAATGTTACTTTGTGGATTTAGCCTTATATCACTATTTTTGCCATCATTATCAATTTACCTTAATCCGAGGAACCTTTGTCAAATGTGCTTTTCTATGCATTCACCAGAATGAGGGAAAATTCCTTGGAAAAAATCCTTGGGAAAAATCATGCCACATTATATGGCTTCTGTTCTAGTTGTGAAAGTCATTGCTGATGAGCTGATCTGAAGTTTGCTGCATGGTTTGTTTCTGTATAATGCCTAATGTAATGCTGTTTTAATCTTCCATCGAGGCATATGTAATTAACTGCGGTATTACTGGCAGTTACAGCTATTTGTATTTCTCTGGACTCATCCAAAAGGGTTGCTATATTTGTTATCCTCTTTGCCTATATTTGAGCTATTTAAATAAACTATAGAGCAGACTATATGTATAAAGTGTTCTTAAAAAATGCAAGACTAAATGATGGAGATTCAACAAGCTCTTGGATTACTTGTTCTTATGTTTTACTGTTCTTATAGAACTTTAGATGCTTGTCTTCACACTGAATGCTTTATTGAGACAAAGATAGGTGTTTGTCAGTAACAATGTTGGCTTTGCTTATACCCTTTGTCCTGAGTCCATATTTCCCAGTTTTTCCCACTGAACATAGAAAAGGGACACAAATAGCCATTTTACATCAGTATCTGTTCTAGCTATAATATCCACATTATCTATCATATCTCCATATATATATCTCCTTTTTGTTCCGTGTCATCCAGGAAGAAAGGCTGAATCTAATGATGTCCAGTTAAGCTTTACTCATTATATGTTTGGGTAATGCCCAAGTACTTAATGTATACCTTTTCAGTTTCAGACTATCTATCTCCTCTCTCTCCACCTTTCTCATTTCCCTTGAGGGATATGAACTATTGTGATGGGTTTGCCTATCTATTGCCCAATTATTAAACTAAATTTTCTGCAAAATATTTAGTCATTCACAGCTCTTGGAGCAACAAAGGAAACTGCTCTCTGATTTTGCAAGAGGGAGGCTTTTACTCTCCATAATGTCTGTTACTGAGAAAGCCATTTCTGATATTCTTAATTAGAATTTAGAGATCTATTATCTTTTTTGTATAAACTATAGTTTCAGATTACAACTATATATATATATTTTTAAGGAGCATATTTATTTCCCAGTTTATCTGTATACAAAAGACTGGTTGAGGTGAGGGTCACAGAATCACAGAATCACAGAATGTTAGAGATTGGAAGGGACCT
>VZTO01021389.1:58913-72775 GCA_013400615.1 Syrrhaptes paradoxus
CTTTCACTGAAAAATTTATTATAAACTTTTTTTTATACTTAACATCTATCTTCTATAGTAAATCAAATAATAAAAAAGTCACATTTGACTCAAACTCAGAAAAAACATTCTGAAGCCTTCAAGCTGTATCACAGAAGATGCTTGCCAGTCTATAAGCTGAGTCTATAATATGTTTCATCTAATCAGTCATCCTCATTTTGATCAACAGTAAGAGCACTCCTCTGCTTATTCAATTTTTCATTTATAGTGAGGTTATAAACCACTTTCAAAACATGCCTAAAAGGAAGATGTTGGGGCTCAATCTCTCCTAATAGGTTTTTACCCTAAGTAATTTGACTTCTGTTTGTCTGGTCTCAAATCCAATTATACAGTGCATATAGCAACTCTGCAGCTGTTCGTATTATGTATGTTTTTAATGTAAAGGAAAAATGTGTAGAAGGTGAGGTTCAATTAATTGTTCCTTCGTCACTGAAGAATGCCAAATAATTACAGAAAGAGGAGGATAGAGGTCAAAATTTTAACACTTCATTGAAGCAAAAAGTTTTTTTATTACTCTATTAACTTCTAAGTGATAACAAAGAGAGATTTACTTACCTAGGGAAGGGAAAGAATCTTTGTTCTAATAAGAGGTTGGCTAGACTACTTCCTACTTAAGGAGA
This sequence comes from Syrrhaptes paradoxus, assembly GCA_013400615.1. NCBI lineage: Eukaryota > Metazoa > Chordata > Aves > Pterocliformes > Pteroclidae > Syrrhaptes > Syrrhaptes paradoxus. The sequence continues at coordinate 59,573 of VZTO01021389.1, forward strand.
AAGTAAAATAAATCTGGGGGATGAAAAATTAAACTAGTCCAGATCTTTTGAAAGACTTCAGAAGAAAGATTGACTATTAATCCCAACATAGACCACTAGAAGAGAGAAAATGTAGTTTTATTCCTATATAGTTTCTATAGAGCAAGTCTGATGAATGACAGAAAGACAGACCTTCTCATACAATTTAGGATCATTTGAAGGGATGTGAATTTTTTCATTCCTTCTTTTCTAAAGATTTATCACTGGGTTGCCTATTTTAGATGCCAAATGTTGTGCATGTTTACTATAAGGTGGCTTGAAATAAGCATGATTTACAGACATGGGATAAAAGTAAAACATTTAACCGAGGGAGCAGTAAACCTGTGGACTAGAGTTCTAGTCTACCTTAACAAGTAACCCAATGCTTTAGTAGATTTTCCTCTGTATTGACAAATAACAGATAGCATCTGTGTACGTCAAAATTACAGGAGTAAGAGGATGCAAACATTTCTTAGCCATGTTGGGACAAAAAATAGTGCCTAGCTGGCACTAAAACTAATGAGACACAAAGAAGAGCAAGAAGGGATTCTGTAAGAATGAAAGTAGCAAAAGGATATTCAGAGAAAGTATTGTCTACAGTCGAATGCAGGACACAGCCTCCCTGATGGACGATACAGAAAAGGCTGGGCACCATCCTTTTAGCATCAACATTCGCAGGTGAAATTTGTTCCCAGACCTTTGTGCATACAGGTGTGGTTTCAGAAGAAGAGAGGCAGTCAGCAGTGTGAAAGCAACAGTCTGGGACTGCTTACAGAAGTTGCAAGTGTTTTAGTTTCTGAGGCCAGATGGGACCTGTCAAAGTGGGACTTGTCAAAGGGTGCTGAAAGTGACTGATGTGATTGCAGGGACAGTTGCATGGCCATACTCAGTGAAAAATTGTGGTGTTGGTGGGAGGTCTCCAACTGATTAACATTATGCTTGTCTTTATTAAAGGCCTAATTCTAGTCAGCCTTGTTTCAGTCCCTGGAAATGTAATAGAGAACATAGTCTTCTAATTAATTTACAAAAATGTTAAGCATAAGATAGCTAACAGGGAGTCAGTCTGGGCAAATCATTCTTGACAAATCTGATTGCTTTCTGTGATGAAACGTAGCTATGTGGGTGAGGGAAAAACACTGCCCGTGCTAATTCGACTTCAGTAAGGCTTTTGTCACCATGTCCTACAAAAGTCTCATTTGAAAACTAAGAAAGTATGGGCTGGATGGATAGATTATTGGATGGGTTAAATGTTGGCTGGACCAGCAGGCTAAAAGGATAGCAACAGGTGGCTTCATATTTGGTTGGCAGCTGGTTGCAAACAAATAGCCCAAGAGTCAGTGCTGGACTGATATTATTCAGTTCTCTTCTGTATTATGAAATGGACTGCACCCTTAGCACATCTCACTTGTTTGCTTCTTCTTTATATCAAGGGCCTATTTGGTAGATATTTTTCTCCCGGAAAGGTCTCACAGAACATTCTTTTGACTTCCATGAGTTCTGTGACATATCCAAGAAATTTAAGCAACATAAGATCTTAGTAACAAACTTTGTAAAAAAACGTCTTGCAATTGCAAAGTAAATTTTTAGCTTCGACACTGTTTATATCTTTGACAGGAGAGGTTGCCAGAAGACAAGTGCAACCAGCTGTCACCACTGATGACAGCATTTTCACTTTTGGTGCATAAGTAGAACACATAGAAGCCACTGGACAGAAACTTTACAAAAACTTTTTAATACTCAAAGGTTGTTGCCACTTATGGCCCCCATCTCCTGTCTGTCTCAGCAAAGACTTTCATCAAGACTTTGTGTCTCTTGATTGCTTAAGATTGGTTTGCACAACTATGTCAAAAGACTTGGCATTATGTATAACATCTCTGAAATGGAAAACAATTTGGATTGTCTAAGGATTTCTCTTCTGTATGTGTGTTTGTCAGTACAAGGGAAAACAAAACAAAACAAAAAGCTTCAATATAACCTAGAAAGGACTGAGTTCCTTAACAAAGAGAGTTCTTAAACTTAGCATAGGCAGCAGTGACCGTGGCAGTGGCTGAAGCCACTTTTATCTCTATGACAAGCTGTATGTGTATGCACAAGGCATGCCACTAGAACAACATCTAATTTAATTAAATGTAAATATTTTAGTTGCAACTGTTAATGAAGATGATGATATGAAATTAAATGAAATTACATGAAATAATGAAATGAAATGAAATCAAATGAAATCAAATTAAATCAAATTAAATGAAGTGATATGATACGATATGAGATGAAGAAGAGGAATTCTTAACAAAATTTTCCACCGAACTCTCAGAGTCTAATCTCATACTCTACCTTCCCCAGCATCCTTTCGCACACTGTGCTTCTCTAAGCTCAAAGTCCAAGCTTCCCACTTTCCACACTTCCTGACAGATTCCATGTCCCCAAACTGAATCCTAAGCCTCTTTCCTTCCTCAGTCTTACTTCACATTCTCTCATCTGCACAAATCTGGTTCCCAACCTTACTTGCCCACCAGCATCTCCTATTCTCCTACCAATGACGTTTTCCCAAAACTAGGTCTCTAGTCTTCTCATTTCATTCACCTCAGCAACATCACATCTACTTTACCAAGCCCCACGCTCTTTGTCTTTTACCTTGGGCCCTAAGATAGGTCCTACACCATCTGGATGTCAGGCCAGCAGTAGCAGTAGTAATCTCAATTCTGACCATGCAGAGACTCCTATAAGAGCTGCTCAGGTGGCACACGAGAACAGGATATTAAAGCCCAGATCACTGTCAGAAATTGTTTGTGAAGAGCATTTTATCCTTTGGACTTGAGTTAGAAGCAGACGCGAAAGTAGGAATTTTAGGAGGTAGTGCAGAGTTTTTTCGTTTGTGCATCAGTTTCATTTCCTCACTCTTCAGACAGGGCAAAGTGGAAAAAAAGTAGTTTTTAATTTTCTTTTTATTATTTTCTCCATTTTCCTCATTTTATCCTGTCTTTCAAATCTGTGTACTTAACTCAGGAGTTAAGTACTACTCTTGCACAGAAGTACTAGTCTTGCACAGGAGTAACTGCTACTCTGGCTGCATTCACAGAATAGAAAATACTTTCAGGTTGCATAAGCTACCAGGCTGCCAAACTCCCATGATATGCAAGGCTCAGCCTACACCCACACTTCCTTCTGATGAACAAAGAAGTATAGAATACTTAATCCATTAATTTGTATTTGTCACAAGGACCCTTCAGGACTGTGTGGGATGAATGGAATCAGAGCCAATGATTACATTGCAAAATGCATCTGCAGCTTTGAACTTTATTCTCTTCCACAGGTTTTTCACAAAATGTATAACCTTTAATTACTTTTTGTGTCCTTTTAAAGAACACTAAAAAAGTTTCAACTGTGAATTGTTGTCAAGTGAACACTAACGCCCAGTGCTGCAGCCTTCTTACTAGCAAAATAGCTGGTTCCAAACACTTTATATACGTTTATCTATCACAGCTTCAAAGAAACAAGGAAGAAGTAGTGACTAGCTGTTACCAAAATTGTGTTTGGCAAGTAAGGTGAAAGCAGAGACTGAAAAACTAGTGACTTACTCAGAGAATCAGGCAAAATGTCAAGACTTGCACCTTCCCTGGATTTCAGAACTTTATAACACCACTTATAAATTAGCAAGTACCGATCGGGTGAAAATAACTCTATTCATTTTTCCATCAGTAGATTTTTAACAGATGTAAGTGCTGCAACGTATTCAGTCCTACAAAAGATAGTGGCATTCTCACACAGAGGACAAGAAACGCAGTAATATCCAGGCACCATCCTCCCTTCTTTTTATTAGATGTTCTTTGACCGCAGTCATGAAATGTCTTTGTAAAATACTCCATTGTCAGGTTAGATTTGAGCTGATGACCATTTTCACCTTGTGGATGAGGTACAGTATTTTGTGCCTAATAAAAGACTACAGTTACCACACTGATACTGAAGACACCGGAATAGTTTCCTCTCTGGAAGAGGAAAACACTGTGCTATTGCAGATGCCATGGTGTGGCAGCTATTGAGAAATGTTGCCACTAAAAGGAGCAACCAGTAAACCGCCCTAAACTGTTTCAGATTCCTGAGTGTAACACAGTATTAAAATTACATTTTCGAGTACTGGTTTCAGCTGAGACATCTTGGCAGAAGTCCAGTTCAGTTAAAGATTTATTGCTAATATTTGCTGAACTAGGAAGGACCGATATTTTTCATGCTGCTTCTGTTTCAACGTTCCCTTGCTGTCAGCACTAGCCTTTGTGCTGTTCTAAGGCAATTCCACATCGGGGAGGCTGAGGCCAACCACACAGTGATCAGCTAAAATAGTGCTGCAGAGTTCTTGGGATTTGGCCCACAGGGAATAATAACTCCTGTACCTGCCTAAAATTTCACTTGGATTTTTTTACTAAACAAACCCTTACACTTAAGTGCTCCTTAGTATTGATTGCTTTTCTGTGTTTTTGCATAAGCAGTATGGTACCGTGTATTCACATTATAAGGTGATGAAAACACATGAAGAGATTTTTTTAAATTTCTTTTCTTTTATATATATATATATATATTTAGCTCAGATGTTGGCAGAGAAGAGAAATATGGAAATAAAGTCAAATAAATTTAGGTACAAGTACTTATCTTAGCATTTGAGCACCCAAAAGGCAATCTGTCAACTACCAGTCAGAAAGGGTTTGTATTGTAAATGTAATATTTCTCCACACTATTTTTAAAAGGCATTATCTTGGAAAAAGCTTTCCATTATTTTTCTTGCAGAACTTCTTCCACAACCTAAATTCTCTTTAAAATAAAAAAAATAAATAAGCACACATGTCAAATTTTACCCCAGTCCCTCTTCATGGATGATTTTTCAGTTTTTTTGTTCCTTTCTACGTCAGCCCTAGTAGCACTCTGACAATGGGCTTTATTCAGCGGTCTTCAGAATGGCTTGCAGGGTTCAAATTCAGCTCTTTCTTTTTGCAGCATAGTGTCCACCTTGCATCAGAGTGTCTAAAAATGACTGTTAGGTTTCTGATTCAGGATGTTCTGCCTTTAAGTTCAGTTCTATCACCAGTCCATAGCCTCTTGAAATCATTACAACTTCTCAAAGGTATCTCAAATGCCAGAATCTCAGATTTGTTTTTCTCAGATCTATTAGCCTGACTTTTCCAAGCTGAATTTCCCTTTATTTTTCTCAGCTTCTGTTTTTATAATAGCTTTTGAACTATTACTTACTGTTTTTTCTAGAGAGTGTTTATTCTTCACTCTGCTTTAGTTTCATTTATGAATTTCATTAATGTGATTACCTTTGATTGATTGACAGTTAAAACTACCTGCAGAAGGAAAAGTCAGAATTCTATCCTACTTTCACATATGACTGTCATCTGAGTATATGACGGCTAGTTGAATAGTGAGATCCAAAAAACATCTGGAAGATTTGAAAACACCAGTATCTCCTTTACAAGATGGAAAATAAGCGAGCAGATTCAGAAAGATGAAGGGACTTCTGCACTGTCTTGATGTATGCTATGGCAAGTAACTTTAATGTGACTAATATTCAGAGTCATATCAAGAGCTTCTGTGACTATTAAGTACAAATGGCAGGGTTTTGGAAACAGGGGGCTGCAGAGGTGACCTGTGAGGAGGAGACCATGAAATGCCCTGTACCGGTCCCAGCCCAGCTGACACTGGTGTGAGCAACCCATCACCTGTCAAAACTGCAGCCTGACAGGGGACCCTGTGGCACCCCAGCTCACACCTTTTTAAGGAAGAGCAGCAGACCCCAGCTCACACCTTTTTAAGGAAGAGCAGCAGACCCCAGNGTTATCCATACCAGGGATAAGCACTGTGGTCAGTGGGCAACACATACCAGAGCAATGGAAAATTGAGAAGCTCAAAGCAGTGGAAGAGAACCAGTGAGGACCATGGAGTAGCATATAGAAAGCAATACATACCCAGACTCTTGTGCTTCGCTGTTGCTTCATCAGCTGAATTAGGATAGATAGTGTGTAGCCCACATCAAACATGAGAGATATTGAGACTAGGAAGAGGGGGGAAGTAAATTATATTTGTTGTTGGGTTCCCACTTCCCCAATACTTAAACCAATGATAAGAAGTTTGTGTTAATTGACAATAAACTAAATGAGGTAAAATTCCCCAATTTGAGGCTGTTTTGTGCATGTCAGTTGTAAGATACAGTGGGGAGACTTCTGAAAAGGGAACTGGAAAGACACAGGCTGAATGGAAACCTACCTGTCATACTTTGATATTTGGCAGGGAAAAAATGCTGTACTTAAAACATTCATTGTGGTGAAAATGAAGGCATGCTGGTGATGAGCCTCCCTTTACAGTCAAGAATCCTTACATCAAGTAGCATCTATAGTTAGTATCACCAAAGTAGAGTATTGAGCATTCCTTTTCTCAAAAGGTGCACAACTCTAAGCTGAAGACTAGGTTCAGATTATTTTTTTGTAAGTGACTTCTCTTAGCACCAAGTTCTGTGACAGCTATTGTAATTTCTCTTGTACGAAGCTGTTTCATTTCTGTATCTTAATAGGTTTAAAGTAAACAAACTCTACAATGAATCCTGAGCAAATTAATGGTGGTACTAAACATAGCTAAAATTATGTAAAAACGTATTAAGGAAATACAAAAATGAGTAATATAAAATTTTAATGGAGTACTTTAAAAAAACATTTTCCAAACAGATAACAATGTAGTTCTATGCTGTGAGTTTTCCTGATTAAAAAGGGCAGTGAAGAGAGTTGAATTAAATCTTTCCTATAGGAAAATATTTTTTTTCTTTCTTAGACGTCTTTGGAATGTCTTGATTCGTACATGTAAAAATTCTGATTACTGTCTAAGAGTTGATCTTTTAAAAATAACTTAATGCCCCATCCACTTTTTCTTTCAGGCAGTGTTCTGTGTGGTCTCTGAAAGCCTACATAATAAAACTGATGAAAAATTATAAATAAAGCTGCTGAGTTCATTAAAGAGCAAATGGAAAGACAGCTGCCAGGTTGATATGTAAGTCAAGTCCTCTGTGTGCGCTGTGATTTTCAAGTAGAATGCTGTTAGCATGTTAGCTCTTAAGTGTTTCAGTGTCACGTACCTAAAAGCTTTAATGCAAAAGGTAACAAAGCACATTTTTTGTAAAACAATAATATCAAAAGGAAAAGCAACTTAATCTTCCACTTCAACAAGCCTCCCATTCATCTTCTCTGGAAATGCTGCGTTTGTTGTATTAACCTCTCCCAACAGGTTGAGTGTCTACAACAGTCATTGCTGGAATAACAAATTTTCACTGTTTTAATGTACAAGATTTGGAGGGTTTTCTTGTTTTCATAAAATGCACTGGAGTCTGAATATTTCATTGCTAGCCAAGACCTTTATTTGATTTAGTAAAAGAAAAGGAATTGCTGTACTGTGCGTGTTCTACTTCCAAGATTATCTTCAGACTATTGAGTACATCAGTACTGTAATTTTTGGTTATCCTCAGTTATCTTTCCTGTGACCTCAAAAGTGAATATGAAATTTCTGGAGCATGCAGAGCCCCCAAGCCTACCTTAAGGCATAGTATGCCATTAGTACAGCACCACAGGGTTTGGATACCTGCAGGCATGTATAGAAAGACTGTCAGCTCCCCTGGAGGTCCTGCTTGGATGGCATGCAGGCAAAACTGGGCTTGAAACATCCTACCCAAGCACAGATTAAACACAGCCTCCCTTGTTCTTGACACTTTTTTTACTCAGTGTATCATACAATGCCGATGTAATTTGATTCAGACCGAACTGCATCTATTTAACAGAAATCATGAAATGTGGTCTGTGAATAAGACATACAGGAAAACATGGTGAGGATTAATGAAAAAGAAATGTGATTCTTTTGTTGATTTGGAGGTATTTTAATTGTAAAAAGAAAATGGCGTTGGGTGTATGACGATTGTATTGTCTGCTGACCAGTGTGTTTTCTTATGTGATTGATGTGGTGGTCCTGGGCATGAAAGCATAGTGCCAGTCATCCATACAGCTCCAGCGAATAGTGGGCGATAAGAAAGCCTGATTGATTTGTTTTTATCTAGCTTTGGTTCTCGTCCTGCAGCCATCAGAAGAAAATCACACTAAAATATTGCTTTTAGATCAAAAAGTCTGTCATCTCTACATTTTTTTCTCAACTGTACAAAGAAAGTATTTGGGTTTTTAAAAAAGAAAAGCAAAACACGCAGCATTTATTTTGCAAGCTAGACCTATACTCAGAAAACTAGCAGCGATATCTCTTTTGTCCTTCACCAGATAGTTCAGATTACCAGTCCAGAATGTGGGTGATCTAGATTCAAATCCTTTTTGCTTCTCTTTCATGTCAGAGAAGAAGGCAATAATATGAAATTACCTAGACACTGTGTTCTGGGGCTGGTCTTTCTCATATTTTCCATTCGATGCTGTTTAATTCTTTCATTCTGTGGAGAGCTAAGTGAAAGCTAGGTATCGCCACACTTCACTAACAGTTCCTTTAAATTAATAAGTCATTCTTAACACCGGGGCAAACACATGCCCTAAATTGGGCAATTTTATGACTTCCCTCCTGTCTGTCTCCCTGGGAAGATGCACCTGTGGAATCTACCTTTCATTTTCTAAGATGACAGAGTGGGTGTATGTCATAAAGTTTCTATTCACCTGAAGATTTCTGGTCCAGTTCAGAGAGCAGGCCTGAGAATAGTACGCTTGAAAACTGAGTGAAATGAGCACAGAGAGAGAAAGTCTAAGGGTTGTTTAGTTTGATGCCCATCTGTATTCTGTATTAGGATTTTTTTTTTGTATTGTCCAAAAGGATGTCTATAGCTCTGCACCTTGACCTCTACAGAACAGGGAATATCAGAACTTCAGAACATCAACCATTCAATATGACATCCATATAGAAAGGAAATATACAGGAAGGAAACCCACTGAAAAAAATGGATCAGCTACTTGCGTTCTCTGGCTGCAGCATTTATCTAAAGGCTGCAGACTTGCAATTTTGGTGATCGTGGGTGATATGAAAAATTGGTTTGCAAGGATACTTTCCTTCTTTTTACCCTGAGAATGTCTCTAGTGGTTCTTCCCTTTTAGCTAAAATAAGATGAGACTTCTATCTTTTTTGATACTTCGGAAAGGACAAGAGATGTATGATTCCAGTGCAAGAGTCTCGTCTGGGAATGGAAAGAAATATGGACCTTCTCTAGCTGCTAATCTGTCTATTTTTAATGTAAATTAGCTCAAAGACCTAGTGTTATGATGAAATAACATTTAAATATCCTAAGTCTTATCTTCAGGACTATATGGATTCTAGTTTACTAAGACATTTCAGGCTTCAAAGTATAAATGACTTTTAAATAGTGTCAGTAATCAAGCCTTTTAAAATACTCCTTTTTCTCCCTGCTGCCTATGTTTTCAGTTCAAATTCAATGGACCATTTCTGTGAAAAAAAAAGTCATCATTCTGCAGAATGTCACCAAAGAACAGGACATTTTATGACTTCTTAAATTGCCATGTTAGGAGCTCAAATCCTGGTGACTTTAAACAATTTTAATCAAATATACTTGCTTTAAAACAACTTTTAAAAATCAAGCTGAAATTGTTAGGTCACACTGTTATCTGAAATAGATGCAGAAGTAGTTCAATTTAATTCAATATAAAAAAAAATACTTTTTCATTTTAACTGCAATGTCATTATGGATTGTGAGAGTCTAAGGTCATATAAACCAGCAGGGCCAGAGAAAGAACCAAGGAGGTAAAAATGCATTTAGCTCTTTCAACTGATAGGGAAATTTGTGAATTTGAGTAGGGTTTCATAATAGCTATACTTCAGTCAAAGTTCAACTCGAAGGTAATGGAGTATAAAATAATCTCCCATTGAGGACTGACCACATGAAATAAGAACAGATAAAAGTAACAGTTTTTAAAACCACTGAAGCACAGCCAGAAGTGCAATTTGAGGACTGGCATCTACAAATAGCTTGAGGGAAAAAAAAAAAGAAGCAAGTTTAGATTATTGTATGATTTAAATTGGGAATAAAGGTGCTTGAGCATCACCTTTCAGTAATAAAAATTGGACTATTTTAAATTCAGTTTTTCCACTGTGATATCTGTTGATATGCTTGAGTCATGGAGTAAGTATGGATGTCAAGAGAAGTTAAGTGGTCATTGATAGTGTGCACTTCTGGAAATAGGGTCTCATAGTCCTTCTTCTCCATGTGCTGTGGAATCACTGAGCTAAAATTTTTGTCTGCACATTGATTTCACTCCAGCTATATTTGATTTGCATTTGGATTTTGGCACCTTGTAGCAGAATATCAGCACTTTTAAGCTTATCTTTCATCAAGTAGTCTCAAGACTGATATAAATTTTATTTTAAAGTAAAACTGGGAGGTTTTAACATATGTTACTGTCAAAAAGATGCTTATTTCAAGTAAGATAAAAAAAAACCAAAACCTCAAAACCTTATTCCTTAATCTAGAGTAAAGCAAGCTCCTTTATCTTCCATTCTGTTTCATTTTGAACTACTACACCATTATACAGAAATGTTATAAACCGTATTCACACCTGAGCTTCTTTTCCACCTGGAATCAAGCCTATAAATTCCTTATAAGAAGATAACTTTTCTTGGGTAAGTGCTAGCTTTCATCAGTCTGTGGTACAGACTTCCTGACTAGAAATCATACCTTTGAGTTTAATAGCTTTTGATGCACTTTTTGTTCATGAATTTGTCCAATTATTTTAAAACCATCTCAACTGTTAACATGTACAACATTCTGATCAGTAAGTGATGCAATTTAATGATACGTTACATGGAAATATATTTTATTCTGTTTGCTTTAAACTAGTACCTAATTATTTCATTTGATGGCCCTTAATTCATACATTGTGGAAAACAGTGAAGTGTTTCTATTTTTTCCTACGTCTTATTAATTATTATATAAAACTATTCTATCTTCTACATAGTTTTCACTTTCTTTTTCCTAGCTGTTTTACTTTGTCCTTGTACAGAAGTTTAAAACCTTTGCTTACCTTTCTTTTTACTTTTTATTTTTCCCATTTTATTCTCCCAATTATCATCATCATCAGATCAAAAATGCTCAGGTTCAAAATATTTACACAGTAGCCAAGCGATGTTTTCTGATTGTTTTTTCATTGCCTCTCCTAATAATTCTGAATGTTTTTTCTATCAGTGCTAAACACTGGAATTTTAAAGGATCTATTCACCATAACTGTCTTCAGTGGTATTTAATTCAGACTTTGTTTTTGTCTGTATACAGTTATGTTTGTTTTACTCAGTGTATTATTTCACATTAAATTTCATTCAATCAGTTAGTCTCTGCATTTTGTGAAATTCTGATGCAGCTCTTTTTAGTAAAATTTAGGGGTTTTTAAACTGTAATATGAACAAACCTTTTTATTTCACTGTTCTCTTTGTCCACTGCATCAGATCCAAATGCATCGAGGAGTACAAGTCCTCATACAGACCTCTGAACATAATTTCCTTCCTCTGACCATGAGGTGAACTTTAGTAGTACTTAAGTAGTTAATTACATAAAACTTAAGTAGTAAATTCCATACATAATTGAAACTTCCATGGTTTTACAAAGCTCATTTTAAAGTCTTGAGTAGCACATAATGTCGCTGATTTATTGCTCCTCATTATTTCATTCTTTTAAACCCCTGTTTTATGCTTGGAAACAGTTTCTCAAACTAGTTTATTCACAAAGATCCAGCATAAGAACTTCCTAAGTCTCTCTAATGAACACAAGAATGTTCATCATAATGAACTGATGCTAAAACCCAAAATGATTGATCTGAAGAAGACAAATTTAGTGAGATGTGAGAAAATGAGGCACTGTACATTTTGTTTGATACTGCAGAAAAATCTCATCTACTATTTTAACCTTTTNTGCCAGGAGTGGTACAGTAGCCACTTCCTTTGCCTAGAGCAGTAAATTATCTAATTTTTAGAAACAAATGTGTCATATTTTTAATTTATTTTCCCCTGACACTTAACAGTTCATTTCTCTTTGTCCGTTTGGTCTTAAACTCCAAGACACTTCACTAACTTCAGCTAGGAGGCTCTAATTCAGAAAATATATATATTGGTTTGGAACAGGAGTGCTTTACATTAAAGATCAGAGTCCCGAGGCCATTTCCAAAAGGTAAATACTACCTAACGTTATGGCAGTGTTAAATATACAGATCCATCTTCTCTATGAGCTCAGAACTCTAATGTATTTTCATATAGGCAAGTAAATAACTTTCAGCTGGTAATGATTTTCAGCTATTAGTGACCTGGACTGAATTTGAACTTGTGACCTATATGTGTACTCTGGATTCTTAATCATAACTGTAAAGCCCCTCAGAACAAGTCCTTCTCCCCCTCATTTTCCCATTCTTTTTTGACAAAGAGGAATTTAGTCTGATATTCTGCTTCCCTCTGCTACGGTTGCAATTTAGTAGATCTAAGTCACAGTACTGCGTGAGATATAATTTTGAAATTATTTCTTCTTATCTTGTATAAGAACAGGCTACATCAGGAATCAAATAATAAGAGAGACCACTGGGAGTTCTATTTAATTAATGACTAAGGACTGGGCTGAATAATACTGGGCACTTACGTAGCACTTTACATGTTCAAAGCACTGCACAAACATAATCTAAATAATACAAATGTGGCTCATTAAGGAATCTGTTTACCTGTTTTCTGATGAGACAAACAAGCCTGCAAAAATGCGTGACAAATTACCTAAGCGTCTTTCCTTTTGCAGCAGGAATTGTGTTTGAAATGCAGTTCACCCTTTTCCAATATTTTGTACTAGAATGTTTGTTTCTTTTTCATTAGTAGCATGAGCAGATATCATTTAAGTTGTCTCTTCAGGGTGGGTGAATGTGTATTGTAGAAAAATAACTTCAGAGTTTATGACAAATATTCTGCATGGCATTATTATTAAATGAATTAACACAGGAAACTTCAGCTTCAGCATTTAGCAGCATGTGGTAAAGAATTTTAATTTCCTTATTTTAAAGGTTAAGTGTTCCTTCAAGCCCACTTGTTACCATTCCGAAACAGAATAAATAGAAAACTTCCTCTAAGAAAGCTACTAGTTCATTCTACAAATATTTCAGTAGAAAATCTTTTGCTTTCATAATCCTGTCCCTAAATGAG
>VZTO01021392.1:0-15297 GCA_013400615.1 Syrrhaptes paradoxus
GTACAGGGAGACCCCCATACTTGACCACTTTTTTCCAGTCCATCTATTTGGTTTCTTAAGATGCACACTAACATACTTACTTTCTAGTTTGCCCTTTTTCCTTCTAATTGATGCTCGAAGTAGATCTGATCCCTCTAAGTCATCCTGAAACCGTTTCGCCTTCACTTCTGAAAACCATTCACCCGTCACAAACTTCTTCTTCTTTTCATCCTTGATGGAGCCTTGTATTCGCCTGCAAGTCAATGAGAACATTACACACCAAAAAGATCTCCAAGGTTTCCACTTCCCCTGAGCCACCTTTGTAATAACCGTCCGTACGCTTCATCTGGCTGGTACTACGAAGGATCCAGAGATTATTCTCTGCAATCACAAGGGCCAAACAGCATTAAAACAAAAGCTGATTTATTCTTCATCTGAAATGGGAACAGCACCTTGTAAACACGGGGTTTCAGCTCTTCCAAATTTTACCAATCTAACCTGGAGTCACCTGGCAAGGAGATCTGTCCATTTGCTCTGCAGGGTTTGGGGAGGGGTGGGTCTGTTTGCAGGTCCTGTACTTCTCTGTTTTATTTGTCTGTTAATCCCTTTACAAGCGGCAAAGCCTTTTGGACAAAATCTGATGCAAACCATGGAAATAAATCACATTATTTAGGGGAGCAACCTGTCCCTGCAGCATTCTCCCTGGCCACTGCTCCTCCTGCCACGCCGATTGTGGCACTCCAACAGTCAGCTCTCCCTCCCGAGCACAGCTTCTCCTACTGTACCTCGCTCAGGCACACCCAGGGCTGGTTTTTGGCACCGAAACCCATCAGTGCTCTGTTTGCTAAGCCTGTTCTTTTAACCCTCCTCTGGTTATTTTGTTTTTAGAGCACGGCTTGCTGAATTAGCTGCCTTTCAGCTGGCACTGCCTCCCACACCTCTCTACAATTCTGGGTCCCTGCAAGACATGAGAAGCCAGAAGAAACTCCCACCTCGGGCCAAATCTCAGCAGGAAGAAGGGGCAAAACCCCCAGATAACTGTGGAGCCTTGAAAGCTCACATTTGTCTGCCCACAGGACAGAATGGAGCTGGTTTGGGATAACCAGGCTGCACAGCTCCCACCTGGACTAGGGCCACATCTGGCCCCGCGAGGGTCTGAAGGTGCTGGGTCAGAGATGTAGGAACATATTTTAATCTTGTTGACACCAGATCAGTGGAATGACTTCATTTTGCCCAGCAGGCAGGTTGTGTCGGAGCCAAACACGCCCACACTTGCACCAAAGGTCTTCCTGCATAGAGTCCTACCGACAGCAAGGGGCACTCAGCACCACCCTGGGCAGGATCTAACCCACTTCACTCTGAACAAAACCCTTCTGTGCAACAGCTTCCAAAGAGGAGTGAAACAAAACTGAAATAATCCACACATTCTATTCCCCAAACCTCCACAGCAGAGTAGAAATTTTACTGCATTTCAGAAAAAAAAAAAAAAGAAGGGGAAAAAAAAGATAAAACCTTTTTGAAACCTTGTTTCAATGCAGAGGGGATGGAAGAACATGCAGACACATACACCTCAAGCCCAAGCTGCTTGTGTGCCACCACCAGTTTCATTTCCCCAGCTTTCACCCCCAAGCAGAAGCCAGGGCACGGAGGCTCCCCGGAGCCTGCTGCAAAGCCACCCACTCCCCCTCCAAGCCTTGAGCATCCTCCTACACGGGGCTTACTCTTTTTTTTTGGCTCCACAGAGAGTCGAAGACTCACATCCTTAATGGGGTAAACTGGCACAGTGCCATCCACACTCGCTGAACGACTCATTTCTTGCCGTGGAGGGTCTGGTGCCAGCTTCCCGAGCCTGGTGCGTACTGTCAACCCAGATGGTCTAATGGTTGGCATTTAAAAAGTGACAGCAGCAACAAGCAATCCTGATCAAGCAGACCTGAGCTCCAGGATAGCCAGTGGCAAGTGAGCTGAACTGAGAGCGATTCCTGGCTCTGAAACGGCTCCCCGCAGACCTCTGGCAGATCACGTACCCTCTCACTGCCCCTCTCTGCCTGCATGATGGATGCTGCAGGCACACCAGAGACACAAAGCAGAGATGGGGATGTATAATCTAATTTTAAAACACTCTGTGAGATTTTTGTGCTACTGAGTGAGGAAAACAAGGTAGCAGCTACTCCCTCGCTTGGACCTGTGACACCAAGTAATCAGTATCTTCCTCCCCAGAGCAAGAAAGGGATGACCTCCCTTGGCATCTCTGAGGGCTGCTGATTAACTCAAAAGGAGAGTCCAGCCCTGCACTCCTGCAGAGAGAGGACAGCAGCGACAGCAGGACGGCTGAGAAAGCAGGAGAAAGATCCATCGGGATGTGAGCAAGAAGGGACAGCACTGCCGCAGCCTGCATCCCTCCTTGCCGCACACACACACACCACACACAGTCCTCTCTAAAATAAGTAAAAAAATGCCCCAGGGGAAGCCCACGTCCTGCTGTTATTGCCCGCTCTCACCTGATGCGATCCCCATCCTTCTTCTTCAGCTCTGCATCTCTCTGCAGAACCTTCATCAGCTTCTCATACTCCTCCTCCGTCAGGAAGCTCAAGTCCAACATCTTCCCTGGGATCTTATTCAGTTCTTCAGGCAGCTGAAGCAACAACACACCAGGAGCTAATCCAGCCCCGACTGCCGCAATGCCATGGGCAGCCCCTGTGCCGCTCGCCCTGGTGCTCGGAGCAAGACGTGGATGAAGAAAAAGGACTTCAGGGCAGCATGGCTCGGGTGGAAGTTGCGTTTAGCACCTGGACTTGCACTTCCAGGCTCTAGGCTGGCACGTTTCTCTGCACTGCATGCCTTCCACTGCCAGGAAAATTCTCTCAGCAAAATTACGCTCCTTCTCTTTTTCTTCAGGCACAGTCGCAGCGATTCGGAAGCCAATGTCAATCAAAGAGGCAAGCACGGGAAGGAGCGAGCTCGCCGCCCGCCTTGAAAGCTTGTCTCACCAACGGCAACCCCAGCACCTCTGGCATGCGCTTTCTTCAACGGGGAAGTCTGCCTCTGTGGAGTTCAAGCATCCCTGCAAAGAAATAACACCGAGATGCCTTTTATGATAAGCGCGACATATGGTAACCGAATGTGTACATTGGGGGTTTTTATTTGCTCTTCAGCACAAGTTCCAAAACAAGCCGTCCTACTTTCCTCCCTGTCCTACAGCTCCTCGCGCAGTATTAACCTAACCAAGACAATATTTTATTTCAGCTGCTTTCCTACTAACAGGTAAACAGTCAACTCAGCATGCTACAAGCAAAATATGCATATCAATTCCCAAATCGCTTGCTCGCTTTTGACCTTCATTCTTCTTCTCCTCACTTCTTTCTGCCCTAAATGAGACCAGGGATAAGCAGCCAACCTTTGTAAAGCAATCAGAAAATGACAGAACAGCAACCTGCAAATGTTATTGCTGCATGTTAGGCTATAAAATACCAGAGGCTGCTCATTTTCTAACACGCGTGCACTGGTATTTGCTATTCACACAGCACAGGTGCAGATCACTTTCAACAGACACCAAAAATGGCCAGAGGCTGCAGGGCGTGGAGGAAGAATAAATCATGCGTTGCTTTGCTACTTTATTCCCTTTCCTCTCTCCCGGCCAGCTTGAGAGCAATAAGGCACACCTCCGAGGGTGCAGAAGCCCTGCTCGTGTCCATGTAGGCAGTTTCCAGCTCACCAGATGGGATTTTTCCACTATTTCCAAGCCCGTCAGGTGACTGTGGGTTTCATCACATTCAGCTTTTTCTCCCAAAGCCACAGCCTTGGGAGTCAGGTCATTAAAAACGAGTAAATCCCAGCTTCCACGGCAATCTGAAGGTCATCAAGCCCATTCCCTAACCTCAAGGGCTGCATCACCCCTAGTCCCTGTCCATCTACCCCACCCCTTTGAGGATGGCAGCTGCACCCCTATTTCAGTTCTTAGCTAACCAGCAGCAAGAACTTCTTCCTATTACCTACCCCAGACCTCCCTGGCCGATGTCAGCCCCTCCTGGCCGCCCTGGGGTGCTCCCTCCGCAGCCCCCTCGCAGGATTTCACACCTCAGCCTCCAGGTGAACCCAGCCCAGCTTCCTTGGGTTGCATCTTGATGGCTCTTCTTGGGACTGCCTCCACACGGTGCCCCTCTTCCTTCGAATGCCATAGCCAAAGTCGAGCACCAGTATTTCAGCTGAGCTCTGCTCATGCCATATAATTTCACAGCTTTACATTATTTTATGGATGATAAGTTCCCAAATGTTTGCCTTTCTCATAACAACAGGTTAGAAGAAAGAATAGGCGTCTGCCCTTAATGCTTACAAAGAAACACCACAGGACGCCGCATAAAAAGGATCATAAAAGGAATGGGCATTGTCATAAAAACTCTCTAATTATTTGGAAAGAATTTTTGGAGGGAAGGAAACAACATTTCATATTTCTTTGAGGCTAGTACGGCTGTGCTTGTCACACTACAATTACAGCCTTTATTGTCTGAGAAACTATTGATACCACCCTAAATAGTTAAAACAGAAACTAATAAAAAGTCCTGATGAACCTCTACTGTTTAAACCTACATTTCATCCAGCTCGGCACAGCATTTCCATGCTTGGTTCCAACCATCTACTTTCTCTGGCTCTCAGGCACAATCCTGCTTCTACAGAGACATTTACAGAAATTTCTAGGACAGATTTTATTTTTAAAGAAAGTATCTAGGGACACAGTTTTCACAGTATTTGCTTCTGTAGAACTTCTATTTATTTTTAACAAACCCATGACATGTGGGCTGAAAGTACTTCAGAAAACATTTCCACCAGACTCATATTTATTCATCAGGATGGTAGGCAACTAGAAAAAGATTAAAGGCTCCTTCTTTGTACATAGCCTTTTTGTCCCTGAGAATGTTTTATTTTGCTGGAATAGTTACATTGGAAGGAAAAGGTTAACAGAAACCCAACAGCCAACTCCTTCTTTTGTTTTAAATAGTTAAAAATCAAACCACTTCATGCACTTGTTGCGGGAAAGCGAGCTGGTCCAGAAGACTGCTCCACCTCGGGGTTTCACTGGCAGCCTCAGGAGCTGCAAAGCTGTTGACCCAGGATAAAAAAAATCAACTGACACGTACGGTTTGTTATCAGGCAGGCACACTGTGTGTCAAACCCATCGCCCGCTCGCCCGGATTGCTTCATCCTTTAGCTGATGCTCACACTCCTTAAGCAGCAGTGCAATGCTCTGATTTGCTCTCTTCCATTGCACATAATCCTTTCCCCTCTCAAAGCCACGTTATTAAACAGTTTGGGATGATGCAGTACAAACACCCAAATCAACAGTTCTGTAAGAAAGCCAGGGCCCCGGGGGTCTCTCTGTGTGTCCTGCCCAGCCCTCTCCTCACCACCTCTGCAAAGCGCAGGGAAGGGAAACACAGAAGCCTGGCAGATTTGTAGGGCAATGATGGGAGTCAAACGACTTCACCCTACAATGGGGCCTCTCAAGCACAAGCACCTTTTTTAGCCCGCTGATACAAACTGGTTTTGGACAAACTGTGACAAGCAAAAAGAGAGCTTCACTGTCATTCCCTCCAGCTGGTGGGAGACCCCTCCTAGGTCAGGAGGGGCAACAGAAGCAAAACGGAGAGTTGTGAAAGAGCAAATTGTTTATGTCTGGATGGAATCACAGAACGGTTTGTGTTGGAAGTGACCTTAAAAATCATCTGGTTCCACCCCCTGCCATGGGCAGGGACACCTCCCACCAGCCCAGGTTGCTCAAAGCCTCATCCAGCCTGGCCTTGAACCCCTCCAGGGATGGGGCATCCACAGCTTCTCTGGGCAGCAGCGGCTGCTTAAAGCATGATGCACACGGAGGAGAGCAAACTCCATCTGCCCTCAGGCACTGCCCCACCACGATGTCCCCTGCGGAGCAGCCCTGCCGGGTCCTGCCACTTGTCACGACACCACACGTGGGCAAAATGGATCATCATGGCTACAGGAAATACCATAAATCTGAGCAGAGGAGCACAAGTGATGTCCCAAGGACTTTCTTCTCTCTAACTGCCTACCTGGGGAAGAGAACATCACAAAGAGATCGACCCGCACGCCCAGCTGTGTTGACAAATGCTGGGTGTGGAGGGGGCGCGGAGACAAGCAGAAGCATGGCCCATCATGTGGTGTAACTGGCTGCATCACTTGCTGTGATAGCTTTTGGTTTCCTGCGGCCGCCTCCCCAAGAAGCAGCAAATGCTCCAGCCACCAGAGAAGGCCGGTGAGGATGGTGTGTTACGCCGCTGTGCAGCTTGCCAAACCCAGAGCCTCAGCATGGGCGGAGAAGGGAGGCCTGTTCTGTTAAAGCTGGGATCTGTGCATCTTATCTCCCAGTAGTGTCCAGTTTAAAAATAAAGGAAAGGCCACAGAAGGTCTCCATAACACACTAGTCTATCTTCAACAGGGGCTAGCAGCATATGGCTACCGAGAGTCCAGCGAGCCGTCCCACGCTCCCACTTTCTGCAAGGCACAGGGCAGGGACTCCCCGAAACAGGAGCAATGTCTCTGCATTTCACAGACTTTTCTCACTACTTTCTGAACTCACATTAATTTTAAGCATTTGCAATACCCTCAAAGCCCCAGAGTCCACAGCCTCACCACACTTCAAATGCAAAAATATCTGCCCTTCTTTCGTTCTGACCTGCCACTTGCTTGCTTCATTTGATATCCCCAAGCATTTTATTAGAAAACTCATTAAGGATTACTCTGCATCCAGCTGCTCCATGTTGCTCATTTTGCAGACCTGTGTCACAGCCACGGTTTCTCTTCCAGAGGAAGGAAATTTGATGTTTGCACATTCCAAGTGTTACCCAGGGAGCTTTGATCATTCCTCACACCCTTCTCTGCCTCCTCATCTAGCTTGCAGAACTGCTGAGCAGGGTTTAGGTGCAAAAAGGTTTTTCCCAACAGCTGCAACCCCTGGCATCTTCACCCACCAGACTGGTTTTGCCGTGCCATGAGAGAGGGTGTAAGTTGTGCCAGCCAGGAGGGAGCCAGGCAATGCCAACCTTCACATGGGGCACAGCTAAGAGCTCTGTCGAGCCTTTGGAGAGAGGAAAGCTCTGATCATCTGCAGAAAAGCTGAGATGGATACTAACAAAAGAACTAAAACCTTCCCTTTGTCACCTGCTTGCACTGTGCACCAGCGAAAAGCAGTGTCACCTGGGGAGAACAGCAGTCCCGCAGGTTTTGGAGCTGACAGCCAGGGAAAGGCTAGGTGCTGAGCATGGATCCGGGAAGATGCCCATTTATGCCAGCTGAGATGTGGAAATTTGTGACCTGTCCAAAACTGCCCTTTTCCCCCTTCAACAACGCATCAGGCAGCAGTGCGTCATGCATTCTCCTAGCACCAACCCCTGAAAGTGAAGGGGCAAATAAACACCAACCTTACCTCAGCAGAGCCCAGCATCCTCTTACAGGGAGCGTACCTGCATTGGAGCACACCGAGTGAAAGCACGTTTGGACAGCCTGCAGCCTGCACAATGCTCGTTTCCTCATTCCTTGGTGCTTTGCAGTGTGTGGTCACACGTGTGATCAAAACTAACTGAATTACCTGTGCCGACGGTCCTGTGTCCTCTCGCCTGGAGCCTGCCGGCCACGCAGGTCATGGGCACGCCACTGCGCCCTCAAGGAAAAGCTCGAGAAGGTGTAGTTTTGGAGCACTTTCCAAAAGAAATAGTTTGACTAATCCCATGTAGGGTTTCTGCAGCAGTAAGAGCTATTTATGAAAGAAGGTACACTACAGATCTCTCGCCTGAATTAATGTATCCTCTCTCTTCAAGTTCTTTCTTCAAGTGGAGAAGGGTGTTGTTTGGAGAGTTGTTTGGGTTTTTAAATTAACTCTCTTTCAAAGAGTTGTATCAGATGAAAATTAAATGCTTGCTTAGCTTAGCAGGCATGAAATGTAGTCTCTTTTGGAAGGCAGATGCTGAAGGGGCTGCTGCCTTCTTTGTGCTGCATTTTCATTTTATTTCTGGGAAGTTTAACTCAGCTCCAGCTTGACACAGAACTACATTAATGCTCTTCATAACCAACCCGAGCACAAACTGCTCAGACGCACAGCACCAGCTCCGTGCTCTCGCTGTCATCTGCCTACAGACCCAGATTATCTACAGACCATCTGCAGGGCACTCCAGTCTCGGTTCTGATTTCTCAGCGTGCACCTTTCCTTCCCAATGTCCTCCTCTGCGCTGGGCCATGCGCAGATTAATAACACACACCACGGGCCGAGCAGATTTCATTGACTAGACGCTGTGTTGCACGCAAAGGAAGAGGATGAATTTAGGAATCTTCACCTGCCAATTTGGTAGTCAGGACCCGCAAATGATGACAGTATTTAATGCCCCAATTTCACCACCTAGGTCAGCGTAGGACCACCCGGACCCACCTCACCCTTTGAGACCTGGAGCTGCACATAGGTCCATGTAATAAAGATATGAAAACATCCCTACCCGAAACATGACAAAACCCGGAACAGATAATACTGATCTCACCAGGCTATTCATAGCCATATGAAAATAGCACCAGGCTGGAAAGGCTCCTTGCCTCTGCCCATACCTCTTTATCACATCTCCTGTCACAATGTAAGGAAATAACCTCCTTTTGCTTTACAATGTGTGGACACTTCCCAGTACCCTTATTAGTCAAGACAGCTCTTATAGGGCAGGTCAAAACCAAGAGTAGCATTGTATTAAGAATGATGGATGTGGTCCTGGCACCCACAGTCATGCTGCAGTTCCCAATATATGCTGTAGTTAACAGCACCAGAAAGATGTAGTGCCAAAACTGCCATACCCGTACAGAGTCCGTGCTCAGCCGTGTGCCTCTCCCTGTCCAGCCCCACTCTTCCCCCCATCTGATTTCTTCTGCTGTCAGAACCATGAAATATGCAGAGGTAGTGCCATCATTCTTACAGGCAAAAGACCCACAGCCATGATAAAGCTCACCAGCACAATTCTATGAGATATGATTGATGTTCTTTACCAGCAGAAAAGAAATAAACTATGGGATGCTCTTTCTCTTTGGGAGGGATGGGCTGAAAACCAACATAAAACCTCCTGTCCACAGAGCTGGACTGTGTCTCCCTGCCCTGAGTTTGGTGCTGCGGTTGCAGACAGAAAGCAAGCGGTGCAATCCCAGTTTGCCCAGCACAGGAGCTTGCTGTTGGTTGCAGCCTGCACCAGCTGCAGTCCCAGCGAGGGACGGCAGTCCTGGGCTGGGAACCTGAGAGCTGATGGGGCTACGGCCGCAGAAGGGAGCCAGATGTGTGAGTCTCATTCAGACCTGTGGCAGCTCGACTGATGTAAGTGCTGCCTTTTACACAAGGTGCAATAATACAGACAGGAACGGTACTGCACAAGCCTACAAACATTGCTTTTTAAAGAATCAAATTGCTGGATAACAGCGATGGCGGTCAGCGTGCAGCCTTCACACCGAAATTCAGGTGCTCCGACAGCAGCCGAGGGCTGTCCCACCGAAAAGGCACACGGCTGAACCACAGACACCCCTGCCCAGGTATATTCTGCCTGTGGCCACAATCACACCTCCAGCCCTCTTTCTCCCTCTCTGTGCTCACATCTCCCCTCTCCCTGTCATGAAATAAATCTATAAAATACATGCTTTGTGGTTAGCCGTTGCAAAGTGAAGCTCCGCAGCATCACGAGAGCTCTTCCAAGGTGCATCATTTTCTTTTAATTTGCAACATGCCACTTGTAGCTAGGAACCGTCTAGTCCTTTGCAGAGTGAGAGCAGCTGTGAGCTACGAGAACAGAGAATAAATATAACATAACTGTTTTCTGAAAAGCCGTTCCACTAAAAATGCTGTGGCTGTACTGTCTTCAATGGTATTTTGTCTGCCTTGTCCCAGCGAAAGGAGAGAAAAGAGGTCTACTGTTCCCACGCAAAAACCTCCTAAACAACCGAGTCATATAGAAATGGCCTTCGGATGAGAGACAGCTGATAAGATAAAGAACAACTTCAAACAAAGCAAGCAATTGTGGTCTCCCAGAGCAGTCCACGTATAAACGCTTCTGTTCCCATCACACAGGGAATGTCAAGGCCAAATTCTGGCAATACCAGCCTGGTTTGGTCTCACCTATCTCCAAACGCCAAAATTACTCAAGCTCAACTACTCACAGACTTTATACAGGATTTTCCCTATTCAGCGAGGGCTGTACATGACACAATGTGCCGTTCCCACCCCAGACACAAGGACCAGCAGCTGGTGCCTACCGATAACCACCGCTGAGGGCAGCTTTGGACGGCCCCGAGGGACAGGCTGGAAGGTGGCTGCTCTGACCCTAGCGATGGCTTTTCACTCTGATGTGCATCCCCAAACAAAAAATACTGTTCAGTTCATTGCAAGCACAGCCCCGGGTGGTTTCTCTCCGTTTCAGTCATTGTCTCACATTACACTTCCCAATAATGTCCAGCACAATGGGGAATCTCAGCTGTTTTATTAAAATCTTCCTCCTCCTCCTCCCCTGGGCAGCTTTAGTGAAGGATGTCCATTGATCAAGATGTTCTTAGGCGTGTAGGAATTACAGGAATTTATCAGAACAAGGTCTCTAGCCCAGCTCCTTGAGAGCAGCCAGTAGAAGATATTTTAGAACAATACAATGCTTAGCCAAAAAAAATGAGTAAACTCCCCTGTTCAGTGCATGTGGGGAATGTGTAATTGAGGAAATGCTCCACTGACCACATTAGAAGCGGGTGATCTCTGCATATTTGCACTCAGCCTCAGAAATACCACGGCTTCCAAAGAAGGTAGGAGACCCGCAATATCACAGAAAGTTTTGTTCAAGCTTCAGCTTCCTTTTGTAAAGAACGATGCAGAAGGATTCTTCTCCCTTATGCATTTCTCCCCAGGGCAATGTAACTGCCACACGAGTAATTATCTACACTCAACCCAACTCATTTCCTTCCAGCAAGGAACTGCATGGGTGGAATTTGCATTACATACCATTTACTTCCTTTTATCCACTTTTAATTAAGTGAACCATCCTACCTGGGGTAAACAAAAGACTGAGTTTTGCAGTCCTAACCATTATTTCCTAAAGCCAGCATTGCCGGAAAGAAAAACCCCATCAGAGGAGAAGTGGGCCTCTGACTCGTTAAGGTAAATAAAGCCTTTTACTGGTAATAAACTGATAATCCAACGCTTTAGTTTAAATATTTGAGACTTCTGTTTATTTCATAGGTGGGGACTATTTGCAGATCTTGCAGGATGTAGTTCATTGTAATTCTGCAGATTACCAGAACACAAATAAACAAGCACAGCCGCCTGGGACACCAAGAAATCCTCTAACATCCCATTGAACAAGGAGAAGGCTGTGTCCCAGCTGCAAGAGAGGATGCCAGCGTTCCAGAGACCTCGCTCTGCCTCTGTCCTGCCCTGGTGCAGTTTTGGTGGAAGCGAGAGGGAAACGCTCCCACATCACCACCAAATGCACTTGGCTTTGGGTTGGGGGGCAGAGGCTTGTGCGGAGGTTTGTACCAGATCTGCAATTACATCCTTGAGAAAACAGAGTTTTAAAAGAATTTGCAATTCCCTGTTAATTAGTTCGTAACGAGCCTTCATTCCCACAGCTTAGCCGTGAGCCAGCATGCAGGTCATGCTGCATTTGGGCTGCACTGATATTTCCATCCAAGAAACATCCCAGTGTCCAGGCTTCTCTCTCAGCCAAGGGAGAAAAGTTATGTTATAGTAGCCTTAAAGGACCCAGCTGCCCTGCCAGCAGTGTTTCAGATGCCATGTGGTACAAAGGTTCCTCCTAAAAGCATCTTCTCGGCTGTTATACTTGTAAAGGCAACACCAAAGAAATATATGGCAGCTAAAAGTGAGAAATCAACAGCTTAAAGCTAGACCACTGCACGTGACGGTTACATATTTAGACCAATGATCTCTCCATCCCCATTTGTCCCTCGCTCATCCTTAGAACCTGGATATTTTCACTATGAAAAGAGGAGATGGAAGATAAGTTTTGTCTGAGTTCAAAGAAACTGCAGGACTGGAAGNGAAGGTGGCTGCTCTGACCCTAGCGATGGCTTTTCACTCTGATGTGCATCCCCAAACAAAAAATACTGTTCAGTTCATTGCAAGCACAGCCCCGGGTGGTTTCTCTCCGTTTCAGTCATTGTCTCACATTACACTTCCCAATAATGTCCAGCACAATGGGGAATCTCAGCTGTTTTATTAAAATCTTCCTCCTCCTCCTCCCCTGGGCAGCTTTAGTGAAGGATGTCCATTGATCAAGATGTTCTTAGGCGTGTAGGAATTACAGGAATTTATCAGAACAAGGTCTCTAGCCCAGGCCCTTGAGAGCAGCCAGTAGAAGATATTTTAGAACAATACAATGCTTAGCCAAAAAAAATGAGTAAACTCCCCTGTTCAGTGCATGTGGGGAATGTGTAATTGAGGAAATGCTCCACTGACCACATTAGAAGCGGGTGAACTTTGCATATTTGCACTCAGCCTCAGAAATACCACGGCTTCCAAAGAAGGTAGGAGACCCGCAATATCACAGAAAGTTTTGTTCAAGCTTCAGCTTCCTTTTGTAAAGAACGATGCAGAAGGATTCTTCTCCCTTATGCATTTCTCCCCAGGGCAATGTAACTGCCACACGAGTAATTATCTACACTCAACCCAACTCATTTCCTTCCAGCAAGGAACTGCATGGGTGGAATTTGCATTACATACCATTTACTTCCTTTTATCCACTTTTAATTAAGTGAACCATCCTACCTGGGGTAAACAAAAGACTGAGTTTTGCAGTCCTAACCATTATTTCCTAAAGCCAGCATTGCCGGAAAGAAAAACCCCATCAGAGGAGAAGTGGGCCTCTGACTCGTTAAGGTAAATAAAGCCTTTTACTGGTAATAAACTGATAATCCAACGCTTTAGTTTAAATATTTGAGACTTCTGTTTATTTCATAGGTGGGGACTATTTGCAGATCTTGCAGGATGTAGTTCATTGTAATTCTGCAGATTACCAGAACACAAATAAACAAGCACAGCCGCCTGGGACACCAAGAAATCCTCTAACATCCCATTGAACAAGGAGAAGGCTGTGTCCCAGCTGCAAGAGAGGATGCCAGCGTTCCAGAGACCTCGCTCTGCCTCTGTCCTGCCCTGGTGCAGTTTTGGTGGAAGCGAGAGGGAAACGCTCCCACATCACCACCAAATGCACTTGGCTTTGGGTTGGGGGGCAGAGGCTTGTGCGGAGGTTTGTACCAGATCTGCAATTACATCCTTGAGAAAACAGAGTTTTAAAAGAATTTGCAATTCCCTGTTAATTAGTTCGTAACGAGCCTTCATTCCCACAGCTTAGCCGTGAGCCAGCATGCAGGTCGTGCTGCATTTGGGCTGCACTGATATTTCCATCCAAGAAACATCCCAGTGTCCAGGCTTCTCTCTCAGCCAAGGGAGAAAAGTTATGTTATAGTAGCCTTAAAGGACCCAGCTGCCCTGCCAGCAGTGTTTCAGATGCCATGTGGTACAAAGGTTCCTCCTAAAAGCATCTTCTCGGCTGTTACTTGAAAAGGCAACACCAAAGAAATACATGGCAGCTAAAAGTGAGAAATCAGCAGCTTAAAGCTAGACCACTGCACGTGACGGTTACATATTTAGACTAATGATCTCTCCATCCCCATTTGTCCCTCGCTCATCCTTAGAACCTGGATATTTTCACTATGAAAAGAGGAGATGGAAGATAAGTTTTGTCTGAGTTCAAAGAAACTGCAGGACTGGAAGATGAAGAAAAAAAGCAGCCGCCCACAAGAACTTCTGGCTTTTATTTCTGACCCTGCAAAATACTTGCTGACCTCAACTTTGCTTCCTTCCAAATGTAATTTCCCCGTGTTTGCCTCCAGTGGTGACATGTCATAAATTGCCTTCCTGACCTGCTCGCCATGCCCCAGTAACACTGAGCTTGCACCACCTGAGTGGGTTAGGAGCCCTCAGAATCAGAAGCCATTTTGTCGGGGGGAAAAAAAAAAAAACACACACAAAAAAAGATAAAACCCTGATTTTGTAACAGGGTGGGAGCTCATACATGGGGCCCCATTCCTTTGTACTCCTGTGCCTGCTGAGCTCCATGGCACAAGGCAGAGCACGGTGCTAAAACCCACGGGAAACCAGCGCTGTTTGCATACTGAGGGATCCTTCCTTCTGGGTCAACAATTATTTTTAAGCCTCAGCCACACTTGGATGACTCTGAAATAACTCAAAAATGGAAAGAAGGTAACTGCAAAACAACGGGGTGCATCGCATCATTGCTTAAAATGAGGCATATTTGGAAGGTGTCCTTCCCTCTGGCATCTGGGAAAAGGAAAGTTTTGGAAACAATCTTTTAAGAAATAATCTCCTGATCTGCAATTTCTTAAAGATCCCCTCCAACCCAAACTGGCAGCACTTGATACCTACAAGAAAAAAAACAAAACAAAACACCTGTCTGTCCCCTGCAGTGCTCAGAGTTAGGTGAAGGATCTTGTATTTAAGTCTTCCCAGCGAAGGGTGTTGTACAACACCCACAGCAGCGAGGAGGGTAATACTTTAAGAGATAGGCAGTCTGAATTCACAAGGAAATTAATTACTTAATTAAATAAACCAGAAGCCACACTAATTTCATCACAAAGGCACAGTTCTCATATGATGTTTTCTCTACAGGAGAAAGTTACAGTAGGTTAATTAACTACAGGCATGGCTATAAAGAGATGTGCTTAAACCAGCACAAGTCTGCACCCGGACACAGACTGTCATTTAGTTTAGCTCAAGATAAAGTTTAGGTAAACTCAAGTGAGAAATCCAAACACAGATTGCACCAATTTAATTCAATCCCTAAAATAAAATCAGTTTCAGATGATCATCTGGTACCATTTTCTTGCTCAGACAAGGTGTTTCTTCCATCTGTGCAGCTCCACGAATACTTAGCAAACCCCGCAGGGAGGTGGGGAGGAGAGACTTTTGGGATAAGAATAACAAGATCACCTGTACTGTTGAACAACGTTGTTTTATTTCTAGGTGCTCAAGCTGATTAAGATTTGGAGCTTTTACATGACAACTGTAATTCTGCCCAGACATAACTGTATGATGATACAATCACATCAAATGCACATCAAACTTGATTTTGATTCATGAAGCAGCAATAGGCACTTATTTCCCAGTGCAGCTTGTTGACCCCCCACAGAACAGCTATGTACTCTTTTCAACTTTCTTGCAAACATAATTGTTCTTTCTCCTCCCCTACCTCTCTGAAGCGTAGATAACGATAT